>JAAGWO010000831.1:0-33102 GCA_013266205.1 Fusarium decemcellulare
CAAGCAACATGATACACGAGAAGAGCTTAGATCAAGAATATGATATATGATCAAATTTCTGGTTTCACATGACTGTATGATGTCCGACTTGTCATAAAACACGGGAATATGAGATAAATTCATGTGGCACCTTCTATGAAAAGGAGGACCAATACGATATTATCGACAGGCGTCATAAGAAACATAATACTCTTTGAGGCTTATTGCCTCTTCGGGCAGGCTATTATAGACCCTCAAAGAGTGTTATGTTTCTTATGACGCCTGTCGATAATATCGTATAGGTCCTCCTTTTCATAGAAGGTGCCACATGTGTGTATTGAATGGCTGCCCCGCTGTGAGCAGCCTCAATCGGATCGGCATCGTGACTGTGCTGGGCCTGCTGTTAGCTTGAGGTAGATGGGACTTGAAGAAATGGGCGTACGGATCTTCTTTGGTCAAGCCTGGCTGGGACTTGAGGTGGCTGAGGTGAGAGGTTGAGGTTGGAAATGGCCAAGGAAGAGAGCCCTTGAAAGGATTTTATCCTCTTCATTTTGGCCACCTGCAATGTGTTTTCTCTGGATAGAGTTGGTTGAGGCAGGAAGTCATTGTGTTGTTATGTGAGGTGCAGCATTAAACCTGCTGTATTGAGTTTTCGAGATTTTAGACTTGGGTATGAAGCCTATTTTAATTCTTTTCTTATTATTGAGATACCCTACCTGAGATGCTTTGATCCCTTTAACTCGGTGCTATAAAGTAAAACACAAATGATAGTATCTCCTCACCTTTAGCCTAATGGCAGTTATTTAAGCGCCATAGTTGTATTGAGATCAGTCATGTGTTTTTTTGACATGCAATGGCCTAGCAATCGTCGAGTCTTGAGGCAACCGAGCAGACCATTCTAGAATTTCGACCAGCCATTGATCAAATGCGTTTAGTTCTTCCGCTCGGCCGGCATCCAACGAAACACAAAGGCCGCCACGATTGACTTCCACCGTTCGTAGCCACAAACACCAACCAAACATCATGTGCACCAGTAGGATGGAGGCAAGGACAGAGACAAAATGTTGATTGGGACGGGTATTGTAAACCTTCTATTGCCCAGCTCTACCAACCGGCCCGAAGCGAAACCCAAAATAAACAAGAACGCTCAGATGCAGAATATTCCCAGCCATTAAAAAAAATACTGAAAGCCGTCATATTCAACCCGGATTCTATCATTACGAGGTTTTAGGTACAACTCGCTCGTTGGCATCAACTAGGTCCAGCCGGTTGATGAGAGGCGCAAAGATGAAGTCTTGGACGGGCTTGAGAATGAGAACAATCTGGTTGATTCGCCAGCCGAGGAGGGGGACCATGGCTCCGATGAGGGCGTCGGTTAGGAAGTGGTTGGCGGTCGCAACGATGGTGATGATCATTGCAGTCGGCCACAGAGGCGCAAGAAGACGCACGAACCGGTGGGGAGAGAAGCGGCAAAGGCAGACGGCGAAGAAGAGAGAAGTTCCGAAATGCAGACTGGGCATGGCGGCAATGGTCAGCTGGAAGCTGTTGTTGTTCCAGACATTGGCACCACCGGCCTTGCTGTGGAGGATGTCGATGAAACCATACTCCTGGGGGAGCAGGCGTGGCGGCGAGCAGCGCCAGAGAGTGACGATGACAAAAGCAATGACATTATCGGCGGCAATGGTTCGACGGATTCGCTGGAAGGTGGTAGGAGGGAGATATGTGTAAATGTAGACGAGGAAACAGATGCCAACGCTAATATGTGAGTAGTAGATCTTGGCGAGGATGGGCATTAGCCAAGCCTGCTCGTTCATGACGTAGGCCTGGAAGCGCTGTTCGATATCGAGACCGAAAACGGCCTCCAAGTCGAGGATCTGAAGGGCATGCTCTCGTGCGCGGGAGAAGATGGCTTCGTTACCGGCGATCATGCGGGCCGAAAACGCTCGAAGACCTTGGTAAATCCTGCACATGGTTAGCACTTGTGTAACTGGTAGAGACAGCCCAATCAGCATACCAGTATGTCATGTTCCAATACCAAATCTCGATGAGGAAAGGAAAAGCATTGCAGAATCGCGACAGCAGCACGAAGAAGAGGTTTGGAGCCTTTCGAACGGGACGCTCGGAATGGATGAGGGTTGGCTTCAGAGGGGGAGAATCGGTATAGCAGCCTCCCGTCTCAATGTCGTCGCGTAGAGACTCTTCATAGACCACCTGTCCGTCCCGACGTCGGTTGATAAGGCATCCTGCAGTGAAGCCGAGCACGATGACTGGTGCCCAGGATTAGTCTTGGCCAGAACCATGACGGAGTAGACTTACACGCTGGCTCAATGACATTTTTGAAGAGTCCCATGATAGCCAAGAAAGAGAACCTGCCAAGACGATGGAAAGACTGTAGCCAAGAAGAGCCGAAAGCTTGATATATATGGAGGAGTCTCTAAGTCTGATAGAAGCTCTATGTGGTCCCCGTGTGTATGTATAAAGAGTGTAGACGGGGAGAGCAAAAGTCCAAAATCTAGATCAAAGGAGAGGAAGAAGATGAATTAAAGGAAGATAGAAACAAGATATGGAAAGTAGGACAAGAAACTTGGGGGGAGAGAGAAAAAGGCAAGCACCAGAGAAGAAGGCAGGCACGAGACACTGAAACGGGCATTCGAGGAGCTTGGGCGGTACCTTCCCTTGGCTAGCTTTAAGAGACAAGGAAAGGACAAGAGAGTCCCGACGGAGAATAGGACACTGCGACCAGGGGGCTGCATGTGCATGCACCCGGCACCTTCCCTCTTGTGGCCAAGTACCCATTCCATATCTTTTTATCGAAACGGTTCTTTGGGGCGCTGTTTCATTTTTTGTTGCTGCTCGGGGGTTGCATGCAGTCAGAGATTACCACTTGGCGGCGCATCACCAGCATCATCATCACCTTTTTTGCAGTAGTCGGAGGCGGTGTAAATTCATCGACATCTCTCGCATTCCTCGCATTCTTGACTCGATTCGTCCCCGGTCGATTCGCTCATCTACATGACCCAAGCCACTAGCAGAAAACGTGTGATGGCCCCCCTGTCCTGTCAAAAAAAGAAGAAGTGGAAATTAACCAGGTTTGGTATTCTGGGATCGAGGCTGTTCGGCTCCGTCCTGGTGTCCGGCCTTGGCATTCGCGAGCGGGATGACGATCGCTGAAGCTTCTGTAGGCTTGATTCTGCCTCGTTGCAAGACTGTCGCATGTCACTCACTGCTGGACGACGTGTTCCTGTGGCTTGGCTTTATATAGGTTGCGTCCATGTATCCATCAGCTCACCTCAGCCTCATGAAAAAAAGCATAACCTGGCCAAGCGATCTTGCCAATAAGCTTATTCGTCTGCCAAGATATCCTTTCCGTGAGAGATCTTCTGCCTCGTGTCTGCCTCTGTTGCTGGGGACTCTTGTGCAAGTGTCGTCGGCTTGGTGTACGTACGCAACCACACACACCCCCAGGTCGTCAGCTAGTTAGTGCCGATCCAAACAACCGCCCCCCGACATGGGGACTGTAGCGCCCGAGCGGGCGGCACATCCTTCAGCGACTGCCGCCAAAAAAGTCGTGACGTCGCAGAGGTGTCACCCTGTGAGGATTTGCCGCGGCGACGCTAGGTTGTCTCTGGTAGGGTTGCACGTGTGGCTTAGTGAATGAAGCTGGCGTCAAGCAATTGGACTCTGGGCTCAGAATCACGAGGTTAGAGTTCAAGAAATGTGGCTCGTCAGAGCATCAAAGCCACCCCCGACTTGGAACCCATATCATGAGCCATATCCTACGGAGGGTATAGTATCCGCACTTGGAAGCTACCGGCGATTCGGCCTCGATTGCAACCCCGAGATTACCCAACGCCCTCTCCGCCCCCGTGTCGGAGCCGGTACTTGAGAACGCCGATCATGGCCACCTCGCCGACCTCAAACGCCGTTTTAGCTAATATCGTATTCCGCACATTGTCATTTGTTGGACACAGACAACAGTCAACAGTCATGCCTCGGCTTTAGATACTCGTCATGACATGTCATGGCACGACAGCTGTCGCCATCCAATTACGCACTCTCTTCACCCACATCCCTTGAAATCTTCTCACCTCAGCAGCCAGAAGTGCACTTTCTATATAAAGTCCCGCCCCCACAACTCCGTCCGAATCTGCCCACATAAGTCCGCAGAGGTGCCAATATCAAAGTCCCTTCCTGTGGATGGCTTCCCCTTTTCCTAGGGCTGACCTTGCGACGCGGCAAAAAGCTTGATGCTTACACTGCTACGCTGAAAATGCTTAACGCCTCAAGGGTGTGATGCATGTCACTCACTCATTGGCAGGCCACGAGAGATTGGAAACAGCTGCGTTGCAGGAAATGGCATGTATTCATATCCGCAGGTTCCGAAGACGTGCAGGGGGTCGAGTTGCTGTATCTATGCTTATGTCTGGCCGCTTGTTTGATTGGTTACCCTCTGATCCTCGCATAGCTCGCATCCACCTTGTCCGAGTGCGAAACCTCGCAACGGACTTGGGACAAGTTCCGAGTATGACAAAAAACCCAAAAGATACTGCCGAGATATGCACTTGGTACTAGCATGACTTAGAATCAAGTCATGATATGATGGTGAAGCTCCATTGAATCTGACAGTACAACTACACCTCCCAACTGCTTGGTATACCATCCAATTGGCAGACACCTACTGCAAAACAGTTCAAATATCCTCTCCCCCTTTAAGCGCAGAAGGCCATGCCCTCCTCCCCTTCCCATCACTCTCATAAAGCCTTCTCACCTCCCCAGGAGCAAGTCCAGCCCTCAGATCCTTAACCCCCATCCCCTCCCTAAACTCGCTTCTTTCCCACGCAAAGTACAGCGGCGCGCTCTCGGTACCCAGATCCTGCCATATATAGAGCTGCGGCTCCTTGTCTTCGATGCAAAACAACATATCGGTCGGACTCTCGTTGTCGAAGCCCACCACGCCCCGGTTGATATCGAAGTAGCTGGGGGATATCGGGTCCAAGAGGTTTAGGGGTTCATCTGTTGCAGCGTTGGAACACATCCGCAGGGCATCTCGGGTCTTGTACCAGGGATGCACCATGTAGTGCACATCTGCTAGGATGTAGAAGCTTTCCATACCCATCTTGAATGCATGCCGTGTGATGTTTGTCCACTGGGTCATGACGAGGAATCTCCCTTCAACCACCTTCGGATACCTCGAGCATATCAGATACCGCCTTGGCCGACCATATCTCCAGATCAACGGCCTGACGAGGCGCGGTCTTAGTATGCCAGTCAGGCAAATGTAATGCTTCCAGTCCCGCTTGTTCAAACGCAAATGCTTGAGCGCTATCTGGATGTGCGAGCAATAGATGCTGTCCCTCCAAGCAGTGCATAGGACACCCATCCATCCTACGCGATGGAGAGAGCCGCACCCGTAACATACGTAGCGGTCCGGTCTGTCCTTTGCTAGGACACCCAGGTATCTTCGTTTGGGCACCTCGGGTAGATCGTCCGGTTTGGGGGTACGTCGTAGAAGAGCCCTCAGGATGTGGCATGTTTGCGAAAAGAATGCCTGGCCATCAGGGCCGAGATGGTCCGCAATCTGCAGGATTAGGTCGGCCGGAAGAAGGCTTAGGATAAGACAGTCGAGCGTCTGGGGCTGTCTTTGATGACACTGTTCATCGGTCCAAGTTGTGTGTTGCTGTGAACGATAGATTGCTCGCCAACCATCCACCAACAAACAGATATGGCCAACTCCGCGGCGGACCACGTCGCTCAGCTGGCCTATCCAGCCGGCCATGCTGGTGCTGTGCTGTGCTGTGAATTGGATGTCACCGAGGGCAATGGCGAAACATATAAACACTCAGACAAGGTTTTGTGAGTTCCCTGATGTCCACCCAAATGTTGGCTTCCCGCCGAGATAAGAGAGTTGGGTTGCGCATCATGCCCAACAGGACATCTTGCACCTCTGGCTTCATCAACCAGCCCTTGCCCCCTTGGACCCTTGAAGGCCTGCGGTGAACGCTAACTGCAGACATACACATCACAAACGAGATATCACAACAACTGCCATGTCAAGCGGATACGCAAGCACTCGCCATTACCAATAATTATCATTCATCTCCTCCCCGTTGACTCATACATCAGCTTCAAAAGACTAGACCAGAGGTCGAAGAAAACATCATCTTCTTCCATCCTCCGCCATCAACACTCCAACCCTCCGTTTCCATCCCTCCCCCCTTCCCCGGGGTATCATAGCAGGCACCGTTCCAGAACGTGAAAAATAAAAGAAACAAAAAAGAGCCAAATCACCCAAGCATCCCCCATGTGGCTACACAAAGAGATGGTGCAAGGTAGAATGGTCAAGACCTGACCAGATGAGAAGGAAGATCAGAAACTACCTAATAATGCATGTGTATGTGCTTTTCTTTCCCCCGTCGCCGCCTCGCTCACCGAAATGATCCTATGTGATGGATAGGTTTCCAGCGTGATGTACATCGTTCAGTCATGACGTGCTGTGCCATGAGAAGGACCGCGTTTCCTTGGTCCAATTCATCTGACAGCTCAAAAGTTGCGAGCAAACACGGGCTGTGCCGAGCTCAGCAGGTAGGTTGCCACAAGAGATGGTAAGGATTCTTGACAGAATCTATGCCAGATGTTCACTCATAGCACCCCGATCACTCATAGCGTCTCGAGGCGCCAAAGGTGTCCAAGACATGCTCAGACATCTGGAGAATTCCCTCCAGCTTGGTTCTCTCAAGGTTGGCAAGGAAAGGATCCGTGGGGAACCCATCCTGGATGCTGCCAATCAAAGGTCGGACACGGCCCATCATGAGTTGCATCGTCTGGGTAGTGCTCTTGATCACGTCGTGAGCACCCTGCTGTTCCCATTCCTGGTGAGTGTTAGTTGAGTTATATCAAGCAAGGACTAGGAAGAACTTACAAAGGCCGGAAGGTTCTCCAGGAAGGCCCGAAGAGCCATCTCAATCCAATCCACCTCCTCCTTCAGACGAGCGTTCGGCTTCAGCTCCTTCGAGATGGTGGCAATAACAACAAGCAACATCAAAGGAGGCAGATTCTCGAACTTGGCAGCCGGGAAGCGGCAGAGACAACGACGGAAGATCTCCTGCTCACGTCCGCTCTGGATCCATTGGATCATCGCATCCTGGTAGCGACCTTCCTGAATAGCCTGCTCAACAATTCTGATACGCTGCATCAAGTCGTGGTCCGCCTCAGGCTCTGTCTGGTTGCGTTGACTGGCATATGCACCAGCAAGGGCGCTGACACTTGAGGTAGGGGCGACATATTCAGAGGCCTGCCCAGAAGCCTGAGGGCTGTTCACCTGCTGGGAGCCTCGCATGTACTGCGGGCTGCCCATGTATTGCTGAGCCTGGCTGGGAACTTGGCTCGGGACCTGACTTGGGTGGTAGCTACCGGCATGGCTAGTCGCGGCGTGGCTCTGAGGACCAGAGGCGCCGTAGCCATGGTGCGGCGCGTTGTGGGGGTGACCGGGGTTCTGGGGGACACCTGGAAGCTCATGGACGGGCTGCTGCTTAAACTTGAGGAACTCGGCCTGGAGGGACGACTGGGAGGCTGCCATGGTCGAAACCATGTCCGTCAGGCGAGTGACATAGGACAGTAGCTGATCAATCTTGGCGGCATCCGCAACATGCTGGGCCTTCATGTGTTCAAACTGGTCGTGGTACTGCTGGTGCAGCTCGTTGGCGACACGCTGCGACGCTTGAGTCGCAATGTTAGTGAAAGTCGGCGTAAGTCGCTGCGTCAGCGTCGCAAGAACCTCCTGCTGAACGCTAGTGGCGACGGTAGCACCAACCCGGTCCGAGATGGCACTGACAAAGTCGCCCGAGCGCAGAGACCTGTTGAGTGCCTGGGGCAGGGAGTTTTGAATCTCTTTCTGGACCGAAGAAGACACATGAGGCTGCAGCTTGTTGTTGAGAAGGTCAGTCACAGCTGCGCCCGCCTTGTCTCCAATGGCAGGAATGACAAGGTCGGTAAACTGGTGGTGAATGAGCGCCTCCAGGACCTTCTGAGTGTTCTCATTAAGCACTTCGGAAACCATGTCGAGGAGCTTAAGTTGATGCTGATTGAAGTTCTCATCGCGAATTCGAACTCCATCGTCAATCTTGCCGTGCAGGTTCTTGAACGAAGTCTTGAGGGTTTCAGACACATTTGTGTTGAGACGAGCTTCAAGTCCGGAGATGGCAGACTCAAGAGCCTCGGCAGAGATGGCAGGAGCAGCGGCGCTGTTTGAACCCTTTGCGTCCTTGTTACCGGCTCGGGGTGTGGTGCCGTTAGTAGTAGCATCGCCTTGGTTGGCGTTCTTCTTCTTCCGCGACTTGCGCTCAGGCTTCTCAGACTGCGATTCCTTGGCCGACTGAACAGGCGTCTCAGCCTCCTTCGGCTCATTCTTGACCTTGGCGGGGGCCGCCGACTCAGGTCCTCGCTGGGGCGTATCGGTCTGGGATGGTGTTGTCTGGAGTTGATCTTTGCCCGTTCCACGGTTGACAACGCGAACAGTAGCCTCGCCATTGTTGACCGCCGCAGTAGCCTCAGTGGGCTGGGGCGCCTTGAGCTTGGAAACGGTGACAACGCCCTGGCTGACGGCATCGACAGCATCTAGAACCTTGTTGTCCTTGGACCATCCGAGCTCAGTCTGTTTAACGAGAAGGCAGGCAACTCCCTTGGAGTGCATAGCGTACAGCTCGAAAAGGGTTGGCTCATCAGCGTCCTGGACCATAGCTGGAACGCCGAGAATATCGAGGCTTCGCAAGATTCCACGGTTGGCAAACGAGTACTCCCGAACGCCACTAATGACAGCGGTACTATCCGGCTGAGGAATAGAGGAATCCTGGGCGATAAGACGCTGGATGTACTCAGCTTGAGACACACTCTTGAGGTTGTACTTGGGTGCCGAGAGGTGTGCAAAGTACACCGAGTTGCGCGTGGGGTGTCCAATAACAATCATGCCAGTAGCAGAGTGGTACATGACACTGCAGACAGCGTCCGACTCCTTGCTGTGGGGGAGATTGAACTCCTGCACGGGCTTGCCAAGGGCAAGATCCCAGAGCTGAAGCGTGTGGTTTTGCTTCATTCCAACGATCATGTAACGCAGAGCACAGCGCTTCTGGTAAGGTCGCTGCTTGTCGAGGAGCAGAACTGAAGTGGGCCAGGCCTTCTCACCCTCAGGGGTGGTGGCGAGGGTCATCAAGGGCTCCTTGACCTCGAGCGAGGTCTGCGCGGGCATGGGAGCACGCGGGTCAGAGTCCTCCTTGACGGCGGTCAGGTCTCGAACATCCCAGAACTTGACCCGACCAGACTTGTCAAGAGAAACAATGACAGTGTCGTCCTGGCTGAAGGTGAAATCCTTACCCGCCTTGCCAGTATTGATCTTCAAAGAGCACTGCTTGGCAAGAGTCTCGGTGTCGACAACGCGATCGTGGCCTGGCTTGAACAGATTGTTCTGGAGGATAAAAGAAGGCCAGATAAGGTTGATAGACTTGCCGCGACCAACAGCAAAGTACTCGGGATGGTTGGTCGAGGTACGAGCGCGGGTCTTGAGAACACCACCAGGGGCGTCACCCTCCTGCGAGCTCATAGGGGGTAGGGCAAAGCCGTACTGCTCCATGTGAGCGTCCTCGATGTGATCCTTCTCGCCGTCGCGAATCTGAACCCAGTAGACGGTGCCGCTGATACCGGTTCCGATGATGGCCTCACGGTGAGCACCGTTGTGGTCAGAAGGAGTGACAGACATGGCGACGTTGAAGATACGATCCTTAGTATCGGTAAAGATCTTGGCATCCTTGCCATCCTCTTGGCGAATGACACGCAGGCCACCCTGCTTCGACATACCGTATGCCATGTAATTCTCAGTAGCTGTGTACAGATTGCGGTCGATCTGATCAAATTCCTTCTTGAGGCGAGCGATATCCATAATAGTCTCGTCACGGAAAAGAGGACGAGGCTCAGTTCCCTCTTCCTGAAGACTGATAGAAATCCAAGGCTTCATGGGGAAGTTGAAAACCTTGACGGGAGGAGTCTCCTTCTCCTCAATGACAACAATCTCGTCCTGGTCGGCGCTCTCCCAGCTATCAGCAACGCCCTGAGCAGCAGCTTCGTCGACAATCTCGCGGACGGCCTCGGCGACATCAGCTGGAAGAGCGTCTTCAAGGACACCCTCATTGTCCGAGCGGTCGAGCTCGGCCTGAATGGCCTGGGCGGCGATGTGCGCGCTGTCCTCAAATTCCTTCTCAGACTTTGCGTGAAGCATGTCATCCAGGTCCTCGGCAATTTCAGCCTGGGCCTGCTCATGCTCCGCGCGCGCTAAAGCCTCGCGGGCGTCCTGGTCAACCTGATCGGCAATATCCTCAACAGCTTCTGCGACCGTCTCTCTGGGTCTCTCAACCGGAATGTGAGGCTCGAAATCGGAAGTAGGGGGAGTGCCATGCTTCACAGAAGGGTGCGACTGAATGGACGAAGTACGGGTAGCTTTGCGGCGAATCTGATGGGGAGAGATGGGGTAGGCAGCGCGGTCACTGCCAGCAACCGAGTGCTCGTGATGATGCGAGTGCTGCTGTGAGTGGTGGGAGTGCTGCGAGGCAGCCGGAGAATCCTTCTTGAGAATATGGAAGGGCGCCGTGTGGGGAGAATGGCCTGCGTGGCTGTGACTCTGGCTCTGGGGAGACGACTGAGCAAGGCTTCCCATCAGCTGCTGGTAGAGAGCAGAGACGTCCGCCTGGGGCTCCTGCGAGGGCGAGTAGTATGACCCGTTGGCATGGGGAGGCGCGTGTGCGACGTCGGAATAGGACTCGGTCGAATACTGCTGCGAGTTCGGGTAGGGATTGACGAGCGGCGGATGGAAATTCTGCGGCGGGTGGATAGGCTGATGCTGCGGATATTGCTGCTGGTACGAGCCCTGGAAGCGGGCGGGTTCAGCAGCAGTATTCTCGGGAGACTGCGGAGTGAGGTTGTTGGAGCGCGATGTCTCGGTCAGCGTGGCCTGCTGGTCGCCCTGGCTTGGCTTGGGGCGATTGAGGAGATTGAGAAGGTAAGATCGCGTATCAGCGGGAGGCGAGCCATTGCCAAAAGAGCTCTGGGGCTGCTGGTGCTGCTGAGGAGCCTGTCGAGGAGCCTGCTTGGACTCTTCGGCCTCGTGGGCGCCGCGCATAAGAGCGGCCAAGAGACCGGTAGGGTCGGCAGCAGCCGGAGCGGGCTGATGGATGTGGGCTGGCAACGGGCTTAGAATCATGCTTCGATGCTGCGGCAGGTCATGCTGCTGCTGAGGTTGATGCTGAAACTGCTGCTGCTGAAAATGCTCGAGCTGAAGCGGCTGGTTCTCAGGAGACTGAGGCTGCTGATGCTCTTCAGAGTGATCTTCCAACTCCTGTTGCTGCTGCGGCTGCTGCTGTTGCTGGTAGTTCTGGGCATGAGCCTGAGCGTGCTCGCGCGCAGCCTGGTTCTGCAGCTGCGAGCCACCCGAGCCGCTAAACTTGAGCAAGTTCAGTAGGTTGGCGGTGCGATCCGAATGAGAGGGCATGCTCATGTTGTTGACGGGCGGCGTCGGGGCCGGGGGCATGTCCAAATTATCCATGGCGAGAAAGCCCAAGGAAGCGGTGGCGGACTCGGAGAGAGCTACCGCAAGATTGGGTGTTGCGTGAGGATGATATAGAGGATAAGAGTCAGAGAGGAAAGGTGAGGCGGAAGGCGGCAAAAGAAGCGGAGACCGGATGGAAGCAAAGCAGACGGGCCGATCCTGTCCGAGAGACAGCGCGCGCCAGCCACAAGGAGGAAAGGGAATTAAGATGGAGAGAAGGCGGGAAAAAAGGGAGAAGAAAATTAGCAGAGAAAGGCAAATGTAAACCTATCCCCGAAATCTTCAATGCGTGGATGTCGAGGAGAAAAAAAAGAAGCGGTAGCGCGGCGGTGACGATGGTGAAAAGGATGTTTTGGTGAATAAGGCCAAGGTCGCAGAGAAGGTGACGGTATCTGTGCGTTGTCGTGTTTGATAGTAGGTGGTGTGGGCGGCCTGCCTGAGGAAGCAGCCGCAGCCTCACTCAATAATTTTTAGAATGGATGGCTGGGTGATGATGGACGGCACCGCACCGCAGAGCTGCACCGCACCGCACCGGCTGATGGCAGCCCAAAGCGCCCACGTTGCGTTGCCGCCCGAGCCAGACAGAGAGTTTCCACCTCACTATTCCCCGATCGACTAGTGGGCGAGTGACGTGGTAGATCTGGGATGGCTGGCTTGTTGAGGTCCAGACTGCTGAGGTTACCCTTTTGCGCGGGAATTTGCATTCGCGGGCGGAAGCGTGCGCAGCAGAGAAGAATGAATCATCCGGGTATCTTTTTTGCAATCCTTCTGACAGCAAGCCCAATGGCAAAGACCCCTGGGCGGTCGCCGTTGAAAGGGCCCTTGCAATGGGGCGTTTCAGTGAACCGGTTCGGCCAAGATTAGCTGCACCGCGGCCAGAATTGACAACTGTCAAGCAGCTGCCAGTCACGCTTCTATTGGACGGCCATTGAGGTCCAGCACCTCCAGACAAAGCCTCCGATTGGTGACACGATGTGTAGGAAGGGTCTCTCAATGCGAAGTTCCAGACTTGGGTCTTTCAGGTCCAAGTTTGTAAGCCTATTGACTCACTCATTCGTTGCAGTGCGGAAGCAACAATGAAACCGTGCATATGCAAGAGTTGCGAATGCAGAGAGACGGGAGACAGCAGAGTCACTCATTGATGCCCGGTTTTGATCTCAGTCGTAGAGATGCTCTTAGGTTGAGCTCCAACCCTAAGATTTTACATGATTATGTCAGAACTGCAATATCATAGCATCATGCCTTTCCACTTAAGTAGTACAGTAGCTACTGTAGTCTAGAATGAAGCACATCTAAGGTTTAGGTTGAGGTAGTTGGTCGAATCTCCATCCGCGGCCCCACTCTTCAGAAGCCGCCACGATACAGACGCAAGGGGAAACCTTTAACAGCAACATGTCGCAAACCCAGCGTAGACACAAGGTATTTCCGAGCTTCAGTATCTAGAGTTAAAAATTATCATAACAACCTCCAAATTTGAGTGAATCAATATCTGCAAGCATTTTAAAAAGTCGTCCCCTCTGACCAACTCGCAAAAGAACCTCCAGAGCCGCAGCCGCACTAAACCTATTCGGTCGCCTAGCCGCCTCTAAAACGACGTAACCTCCAGCATTTTCAGGCGCCGCCACGACTCCAAGTCTCGGATCCCCAACATCGCCATTCTCCTCGCCCCCCGTTCTCGCTTACCCAAGCTTTTGCGCCCGCGCGCCCGCGACCATCCACCATCTGCGCAACACCATCCGACTCTTGCAGCCGGCCCTCGTTGTTTTCACTCACTCAGGGTCCTGGCCCTGCCAGCGCCGCTCGTCACATGCTGCGCCCGCCTCGCCGTAGCCTGACCAACCGCTCCTAGGCCTTCTAAACTCCGTCCTCCAACCATCGGCGCATATCTCGACTCCCATTGCCCAGCATGTTCTGTCTTCGCAGGTACCTATACCCGCCCTCTCTATCCTCTGACAGATGCTGACTCCTCTCTCAGCTGGCTCCCCCTCCTCTTCATCCCTACAAACGCCTCCCCCGCCTTCATCTTCCTCTTCTTCATCTGCACCTACTTCCTCAACCGACCCTGCGTCTACTGCTCCATACTCCTCCTCATCCTCTTCCTGACCTCTTGCAACTGGTCCGATCGCTGCTTCTTCGACTTTGGCAGCAACTGGTTCCTCCCGCGGCCGGGAACCCCGAGCCGCCTGCCCCCCGACGAGATCGAAGACAACTTCAACTCGACCCTCGTCGAGATGGTCAATACTACCGCTACCGCGATTGCAAAGGCCGCGAGCGAGGACCTTGCCGCCAAGAGGGCCGAGTGGACGGGTCTGGGGATCGAGTGGCTCAGGAATCTACTGGGCAAGAGGGAATGGAGGATCGATTGTATGGATATTTACATCCGACTGTAACGATATATCACTTGTATAGCACGGGGATGAATAGCAACATTAGTCATCAGTTGTAATGGATTATAGATAGGATAGGCAAGCGAAGCCTTTGGGCATCCTGCAACAAGGCTTACGCTGTAACACAACATAGCAACATAGCAAGGCGTTCACACGAATGGATCAGAGCAGCAAGAGTCGGAATGTACCCATAATATCAAATATCTATTCTCATCATATTTCCCTAACAAGTCCCAATTATCTACCCTCATGTATCATTCATACTATCGCAGCCTCGCTACACCAACCCGAAAGAGAGAAAGGTTCCCATTTTCATCATAAACAAGAGCGTCCGAGGTATATCCTTCGTGTCAACTTACATCAAGGCATGAAAAACATGGCATCGCTTGCAACCCGTTTCACAGCTCCTCATGGTCCGCCTCCTCCGACTGCTCCGCAGCTGGTTCCGAGGCTTCCTCTGCGTCGTCCTCCGAAGCCTCTGGGGCAACGGACTCCAAGCTGGCGTCAGCCTCAATGCTTGACTCCACGTCGGCTTCGGAAGTGGCCTCATCAAGAGGCTCCTCAACTGGGGCCACGGTCTCCTGGGCGGGCTCCTGCTCCTCTTCGACGGAGGCCGCAACCTCCTCACCTGCGAGAACAGTTTCCTCAGCAGGGGGCGCAGCCTCCTCAGTGGGAACTTCAACCTCGTCAACAGAAGCCTCAACATCATCAACAGGGGCCTCTGCGTCGCTAACTTGTTCCTCTTCTTCCACCGCAGGAGCCACGCTCTCCTGGGCCTGCTCCTCCTCAACAGCAGCTTCCACGGGTTGCGTCTCTTGCGAGAGGACAACTTCAGTGGCAGTCTCAGTAACCTTCACTGTAGCGGTCTCAACCTCTGTGACCGTCTCCACGACGCGCACAATGCGTTCCGAAACGATGGTCTCGGTCTCACGACGAGGGGGCTGGGGAGCATGAACATGCTCATGAGCAGCCTCAGAGGCCTGTGGTTTCTGGTTTACAGCGTCACGAGCACCACGTGAAGAAATGGTGCAAGAGGCGCAAGGATCGACAGAATTTGTCGAAGAGCTGGCCATGGAGGTGTTGCAGTTATCAGGAGAGGGAGACAAAGAGCTATCGGCAACCTTAAGGTCGTTGTCCAATGCCTCGTCGTCCTCGATAATCTCAGCGCTTTCCTGGGGAACCTCCTCTGGGGCAGCTCGCTCTTCAATAACGACACTCTCTTCAGGTGCAGCGGGCTTCTCCTGAGCAACTTGACACCTCTCAACAGCAGGGGCCTGCTCAGCGACAACACTCTCCTTGGGCACCTCAGCAGCAACACTGCTCTCCTCTTCGACCACTGCCTCCACAGAAGCAGCGACCTGCCTCATCGCCTCTGCAGTCTCAGCCAGCATGCCCTGTGTGACCGTAACAGTTGGCACCTGGACATTCCTCACCACCGTCTGGAACGTCCTGGGATCCTGCGGCGCGGGACCTCCTCTGACGGCGAGTAATAGGATCAGAATGCTCAGTAGACCAATCAAGACATTCTTCTTGTCTTGCAGCATTACACGTGCCGATTCGCTCACTAACTCCGGCAGCGATGCGTTCTTCATGGCCTGGCGGCGCTCCTCACGACGAGCAAAGGCTTCGGCTGAGGGTGAGGGCGGTGATGCGTGCGAGTAGGTTGAAGGGTGAGGTGTAGGGGAGGGGTGGGTACGTTCGGTGTATTGTTGATCATGATGTTGTTGCTGGTATTCGGAGAAGGATGGTTGTTCAGGCTCATGATGCTCGTCATGTGCGGGGGGGACATCACCGTAGATCTCTCGAAGTCTCTCCTCATCCTGCCTCTTCTGTTCCTCCTCGCTAGGCTTGAGAGGGGTTTCGGCGGATATCGAGGGGGCACGAGTGGAAGGAGCACGAACGGAGGGTGCAGCCCGTGCCTCAGCCTCGAGGTTCTCCATCTGGGAGACATCGGGCTCGGCTTGAGGCTCCAAGCTCGGCCGTCCCTCTTCAGCTTGGCTCCGTTCTTGCTCTTCCTTGAGATACTCATCAATATCCTTCTCGAGCTCCTCAAATGACCGGCTCTTGTCGAGATCAATATGGTCTTGGGTGTAATCCTTGGTGATGTCTGCAGCAGGCTCCTCGGCAGGCTCATCAGCTGCCTCCCGTGTTGTGTCTGCGACGTGCTCATCCAATGGTTCGGTAACATCCGGGACGTGGCTTTCGTTATGGTCGCTATGTCGTGATTTTTCATGATCATCTGGGACAATATCACGAAGAGACAGGTCGTGATGAGAGACCTCGTGGTGAGACTCGGCACGAAGGCTGCGCTCTCCGATGTGAGACTCGCCCTCGCCGAGATTAGTGACACCCTCATCAAGATGAGTCTCATCTTCATCAGACTCATCCGTCTCATCTTCGACAAGGCTTCGACTCTCGCCACGCCTCCTGGAGAGACGTCCCCTCTCCCGCTCCTCAAACTCTCTGTGCTCCTCCTCCAACCTGGCATAGCGCTCGTCCTCTTCAGCTTCCCTCATAGCCAGCTCCCTCTCTTGGTCGGCCTCCAGTTGCACAAGCTCCTGCTGTGCAACGGCGTCGACCAGCGGCTCAATCTCGACATCGACTCGCTCCATCTCCTTCCAGCAAGCCTCCCAGGCACCACCGCGGATGAGGCCGTTGCTGGCGTAGACCTTGACACGGAAGATCTTGCCTGGGCCGAGTGACTCGTAGCGGATATCTGTGCGGCATGTCTTGCACCAGTGTGTCTTTTGTACTTGACTGCGACGGCTAGATCGGCGTGTGTCCATGTCTTCATAATCAGAGTCTTCCTCCTCGCTAGAGGAGTCCTCTATGGTCATCTCATTGGAGGGGCCAAGATAGTGACCACACTCGAGGATCCGAGCACGACGCCTCATTGGAAGCTCGAGCGCCTCCAGCAGCCGCTCCTCGAGAATCTCATAGTCGTTCTGAGGATGGGGCAGCAGGATACCACGCTCGACCGTGGTATCGCCCATGCGGTCTTGCAATTGTCGCCAGGCATCACGGATAGTCTTGCATTCTTGGCTCAGGTCGTCCACCTCTGCATTCTCCAGCACGTCTCCCCAGGGCCATCGTAGCGGCAGGAGGGTGACATGAAGAAGAACAAGAGGCGGTGTGGCTCTCTTGAAGCGTGGTGGCGTCTTCTTTGGCGAGTATTGCTCTGAAAATCGGGGAGATCCAATCCTGGATACGGTTGGGAGGGGTGCTCGTCTGCTGGAACGGGGAGATCCGATCGTTGAACCGGGAGGGGATGACATCTGCATAGCCTTGACGGAAGAAGGTGATCTAAAGGCGGGCCGTGGGTTTCCTCTGATTGTAGGAACAAAGTCGTCTTCTTCGTCTCTCTCGTACTCGGAAATACCGGAAATGCCAGAGATGCCAGAAACCCGGTTCATCCGGGACATGGCCTCCTGTGCTTTTCGGTGATCCGTCTCTGAAACAGACCCCATGGAGCTTCGAGGGCTGCGGTCACTGAACACGTCGTCTTCGTGCTCGTGGTGGGAGCTGCCCGCATCCGCCTCGTCCACACCGCTCCGGGCGCCGTCCTCATATGAGGCGTGGCTTCGGCCAGCTACCGACATGTGGGCGTCTGACTGACGTGCGCTAGCAGGCTCGGAGTGAGAGAAGTAACCGGTCTCGTCTGAGCCGGAATAGCTGTTCAGAGACTCACGTTCGTGGTTGCCAATCTGTTCGACGATATCTCGAGCAGCCTTCTGGATGAGAGCCTCAGTGCGGCCAGAATGGCGGCGATCTGACTCGTAAGATCCAGAGGAAGCAGAGGAATTACGTCGAGACTCTGAAGCGTCTGACTCTGTCTCAGAATGGTGTGTGTCCTCTTCGAGATCGTCGGCGGCGGTAGCCTCTTCACCTTCAGACTCGGCAACTTTAACCTTATCTTCCTCAGTGGAATCTTCTTTCTTGAGCCCTTCGTTGGAATCCTCAGCAGGGACGGCTGTCTCCTCGATGGGCTCGTTCTTGGGGCTCTCGACAGTGACAGTCTCTTCACCTTCAGACTCGGCAACTGCAGCCTTGTCTTCCTCGGTGGGTTCGTCCTTGGGATCCTCAGCGGCGGCGAGCTCGTCACCTTCAGACTCGGCAGAGATGGCCTTATCTTCCTCGGCGGGCTCGTCCTCCTTGGGTTCCTCAGCACGAGCAGCTGTCTCGTCGACCTTCTCTTGTGTGTCGTCTAATGAGGGCTCGGGGACTGAGGCTTCGACTTCTTCCTCCAACTCCTCGGCTGGCTCTTCTGGTTTATCTTGTGTCTCGTCGTCCTTGGCCTCGGGCTCAGGCTCTGGATTGGAAGCTTCCTTAGCTTCCTCTGGCTCTGCTGGTGCCGCAATGGGTGTGTCGTCTTCCTTGGGTGCTTCGACCTCAGGCTCGGCCTTGGCCTCCTCAGGCGGTGAGTCTGGCTTTTGCTCTGTGTCGGTCTGGGTGCTGGGTTCTTCTTGTTGCTGGTCGTTGTCTGGCTGTACGTCCACCTTAGGCTCCTCGTGGCCCTTTTGTTCGTTGTCGTCCATAGGATCGCTTAAGCAAGAGGGATCGACGTGAATCTCGAAATCGAGGTCCTCAGCCCTGTTGCGTCTGGGCATCTGAGGGTGGGGAGGAAGCAAGCTTTGTCTGTCGTATGTGTGCCGCGAGTTTGCTGTAGCACACACACATACACGAGATAAAAAAAAGAAATTGGTATAAGGAAGCGAGAGAGGGAAAAGGGTCCTTCCCTGGGATCTTGCAGATATTATTTCTGGTCGCCTGGCACTAGGCGCCCCCGGGTGCGTGTGGCATCGGATGGTTGGTCGAGGCCGGTGGCAGAGACCCCGGCCTTTGTTTACCTTGGTTGCTGGGTCGACGGGCCGCCTCGTTACCCAGCGAGCAGAGCAGCACCCTGGTCAACGGACCATCCCCGGTTACAGAATGACGCGACGACGGCGAGGATTTGCAAACGGAAATTGCCTTTAATTGATCAATTAATTGCTTGAGATTAGATCTGATTTATCTCGGGTTTTGTAGTCCATTTTTCTTTGTCTCGGGGACGCATTTCTAGCTTCTGTTGCTGGCATTCACTCCGCTCCCTGGCTGCTAGTGCTGGCGGGAATCTTGGTGATGTCATCTTTTGGTTGCCCCAAGATCCCTTTAACCAGACAACAGAACCCATGCTATATCACCTGCAACGCTATCACACCAGCATGTTGCGATTGTCAGAGCCGAAGACATCGATATCGATTCCCTTCTGTTTTTTTATTGACTCTCACTTGCAAACACTACTTGTGCAACTTTGATCAAGCTATATAGGGTAATGTCCGCTCCCAAGGGACGGCTCGTTGGATCTGGGGTTGTTTCACTAACAGGATGCTCCCGCATTCCTCAATGACGAGAATAAACGCGGTAGCAGCTTGTACTATGTAGGTCAATCAACTTGGGTCGTGGTAGGTGAAGCTCATTGGATGTTGCAAAAAAAAAAGAAACAGAGTCAGAACAGTTGCGTGTAGTATGCAACCATTATGTTCACTGCAATTTTAACCCTACTCCATTGCTCACGGCATGCTAGATACGTCAACTTACTAATAAGAATAATCATGGTAGCAACTTAAGTCTCTAGACGACTTGATCTGATGAATATTGATGAATGTAACCTAAGTCTGTTTATAAGGAGCTGGGTATATCTGAACATAATTTACATACTATGTAATACAATATCGATCATCTCTTAGTTCAAGAGACTTAGCCATCCCACACCCAGCCATGCTTCTCATGAGTCTCGCGTAACACCTGAATCGCTCTATCATACGCGCGGTTCTTCACCTCTCTCTTGACCACCACATCAGGGACTACACTTTGTTAGTATTGCCATACATCAGAAATCCAAATCGAAAACTTACCTTCCAAGTACGCATGGAAAAACTCCTTCTCGTGCATGAGCTCAACCCTCGGCACCTCCCTCTCCCCATCTTCCCCATTCACACGCTCCGCAAACTCGATCTGCTCAGCTACCAGAATGTCAATAGCTGGGACGACAAAAAGTATCCGCTCCGGTAAGGTCTCTCGTTTTGCGAGCACAGGACTGAGTCTCGGATCTTCAAAGTGCTTCGCTCGAGCAGGAGCCGCGTAAGTGTCGAACAGAGGTAAGAAGAGTCTCGCGGGATCATTCTTGGGCATATTTGATGGATGCGGCTTCTCCCACGGACTTGGTCGAAAATCTATGGCACCGTAGAATGTCGTGATGGCCTTGATGGCCGTAGGAGATGGCTCGTGGCAGCTTTCCTGCTGAGTCACGGCAACAGCAAGGTTCCCTCCCGCCGAGAACCCGCTGGTCGTCATGAGGGTTGGATCTGCACCCCATCTCTCTTCAGCATTCTCCTGAAGCCACTTGATCGCCGCGTCGGCGTCGTCGATGGCTGCTGGGAAGACATGCTCAGGCGCAACGCGGTAGTCGATGTCGAGAACTACAGCGCCTGTCTCTCGTGCTACTCGCTCATCAAATCGAGCATGACCCTCTGGCAATCCGCCGATAAAGGCACCCGAGTGAAAGTTTACATGTAGCGGCCTTCTCGCCCTGCCCTTACCCACTCCGCTTGCCTTGAAAACCAGCGCCCGGAAATATCTCCCTGGTGCGATGGGCAGATACTCGACAGTAAATGGACGGTGAAATAAACAAGGGATGGTTGCGATTGAGTAGGTGATAAAAATGGTCGGCTGAAAGGCTAGAAGCCTCCAGCGGATACTCCAAGGGAGATTGCGTTGGAAGAGT
The DNA here is from genome assembly GCA_013266205.1 of Fusarium decemcellulare. Taxonomy (NCBI): domain Eukaryota; kingdom Fungi; phylum Ascomycota; class Sordariomycetes; order Hypocreales; family Nectriaceae; genus Fusarium; species Fusarium decemcellulare. The sequence goes on from JAAGWO010000831.1 coordinate 20,717, forward strand.
GCTGCGAGCGTTGGTCGAAACCACGCGTGTAAGTGATACAAGATGCTCGAGACCATTGTTTCGATTCCCAGTTAGCTTCAAAACTGACAAATCCAAATCTCGACAAGAAAAAAATGAAGATTTTGATGAAACTTGAGACTGCTGGTAGGAGTTGTCTCTCAGAAGTGACCTGAGGCAATGAGTTCACGCGTGTAAGCGGCACAACATCGCGCCGAATCAAAAGTCAGTGCATTTCCCTCTCATGCGCGTCGTGCACCCCTATGAGCAGGCAGTCAGATATCATAGAAAAAGACTGCCCAATAATGCTGTTTTCTGGAAGTGGAAACCTCATTTTTTTAGAGTGAGCACAAGACTAGTACAGTAATGTATGAGCCAGTGATAGTAAAGGATGACGGCCTGTCTCGTCTTGCGAAAACACGTTGCCCAATGCATGGGGAGGCCTTCATCTCGACCTATCTCAACACAAACGCCTGGCAAGAACTGTTGGTCTTATCGCCACCTCCACATACAATGAACTTGCGCGGAAAGCGGTGATGAACTGTAATGGTCGTTACGTGGCATGGATGTATCTCGGGAGCTGCTGTAGAAGAATCACACCGAGAAGCTTAAACACCAAAGCAGGAATTTGGACACATGTATCTTGGGTATTACGCGGTCTCCGGTCCTGGAATATTCAACTCTATTCAGGTGCGATATAAAGGGGCTTGTACTCGCATTCTGGTGGTGTCTTCATGCACTTCCACCGCCCAACCTCAGTGCAGAACCCGGCCACACCGTTTTACCGTACATACATGGTCAAGTGGACATGCCCCATATCACGACATACTTTTGCAATGAATTTAACAGCAGGCTGATAATCTCAGAGACCCCAGGAGCCAGACGACTCAGAACGCCACAGAGTCTGGACAGTCCTCTTCTCAACCTGCCCAATGAACTACTGCTCTTCATTCTGGGAGAGCTCCTGGTTGAGGACCAGATAATGCTGCCACTAACCTGTCGTCATCTATACAACAATCTCGAAAGCCTTCGAACAAAAGCCTCAAAGCTTTGCATAGAGAGCTACCTCGAGTACCTCACCAGGGTCGCCCACGACTTGCCGGATCACTGGGTTTGCGAGCTGTGTGCCAAATTGCACCCCATCAGAATGTCTGATACACCAGCAAACCCATTCACTTCAGGCTGTCCCAAAGCAAAAAAGGCCGCGAAACCCGCATCTCCTAATGTCGGATGGACGATCGCACTGCCTCATCATCGGCATGTCCAGCTGGCACTAAAGCACACCCGACTGGGAAAAAGGAGCCCCTATTTCGAGAATATTTCCGAACCAGAACCTCTTATACGCCCAAAACGGGAAGCCCTCTACCCAAAGATTGTCAACGGCAGGTATCTTGTCTTGTACACCTGGGCTAGAACCAAGAGCCCTGGGAGTCTTTATCAGGAAGATCTTGAAGTTCTGCGAGCCTGCAAACACCAATGCTGCTGGAGTTCCCACAACAATAAGCTTCAACCCCTGAACCCATTCCACAACTTTGAAAGGACGATCAATACTGCTTTGAAGGAAGTCGGCCGTGAAGTGCTTGGAACCTGCCACCGCTGTGCAACCGACTTCTCTATCCGCGTTGACTACTCGATGATGACAGTATGGATCTGGAAGGACCTTGGAACCGAGGGGTCTCCATTGGAACCGGCTTGGAGGAGACTCACGGGGGATTACCGTTTACCAAGTGAGGCTTCCAACTCAGAGCACAAACCTGGAGACATTCGCGCTCTTTACACCTAGGCAAGATGAGATGGAGCTCTGAGCGTTATATGAGATCAGATATATTCCACAACAACTGCTGAGGTTACGGCTCTGTATGATATGTTCTTATAAATCTCAACCTAATATGGTGGTCAAACCGGAAGTCATAGCTGTTCCCGGGCCCTATAATCTGCATCTCAAAACGGTTTTACCCCAGACGCGTCCCCATCTCTTCATATCCAATCAATATGCCAGTCAAGTCCACCGAACAAGCCACTCAGATCCTAATTGTCATCGCCATTCATCTTAATCAATCCCAAACCGCCACTGAAGTAGGTCTCCATAGCCCGTCTTACCACCCGGTCCCTGCATCTGCAACCCTAGCGCCCGAACCGATCCCTCGGGACCTCTTAATCGAACCTCAGATGAGATCCCTTGCAAGTGATAGGTTAGGACTCAAAAGTTTGAACTACCATTCACTCAAATGAACGCGAGACGGACGGTAAATATAGATAAAGCACAGTGTGTCAATATGCTCTCTGTAACATCCAAACGTGGGCGGATTCCTCATCAGGCGGCTCCAACCCAAGCCGCTAGTGCTAATACAACACGAGAAAAGACAAAATGATGACGAGATTCCAAATGACAACGCTCGAATGCTCGTTTGTGCCCATTCCAGACCTGTATGACCTCCCATGCCGTGTTTCCAGAATAACCTCCCCAGAGTAACGCCATGCCACGCTATATCAGATTCCCAACCCAATACTCCGTCCGCTCTGCCGAGTCGTGACAATTTCAATAAAAGATTAAACATGTACGAAGAAGGAGTGTTTTTTTATAGGCGTCTGCGTTATGGCTCGGGTTCGCTCGGCCGCTCGCGCTGTCGATTCCCAGACTCTCGTGTCCCTGGCCGGTGGGTGTCTGTTTGGCCCACAAGGTGACTACTCGGTCCGTAGAAACCGTGGATCTCCTCGTTAACTATGCTCAGGTTGCTCTGACCCAGAGAGTCGCTTCGCACCCGTCCACCGCTTCCCAAGCGTTGGTGAGCCATAGGTGGACGGGTGGTGACTCCGACCCCGCTGCTGCTCGACCGTCGTCGTTCGTCTGTAGGAAAAGCGACAGAAGAAGGAGAGCTTGGTAGTTCCGGCACCCATGGAGTCGCCTCAAGTTCCGCTGTAGGGGTTGGCATCACCCCTGGCGTACCATCAGAACCCTCAGACGCATTGCTCCAATGTCGAACATGCTGGTAGGTTCCGTGGGAATCGCCGCTCGACCGGTTCCTTGTTGATCCTGTTAACCTCGATACCTGGCTGTACCGGTGTTGTGGACCCGCCGCTGCAAGGTTATTGAAGTAGTCTTCACGGTTCCCCATGGCATCAAAACTCGTGTGCCTGCTAGTTCCCGCGCTCCCTGAAACGGCTTGATACCCATCCGCACCGGGCGTAGGATCGTTAGAGCTCCGGTCTCCGCTCGCCATGCCAAATGGCGAATTTGTCCCAGAATCAGGGCCGGGGTTTGCTGGCCTTGGGGGAGCTATCAACGGATTGGCGCTCCACTCGTCGACTTGGGAGTCGGCCGACTTGAATTCTTTCACTGGTGGTCGGGTACTCTTGGTGTTGCGGGAATTCTCCGACACCTTCGATGTGCTCACTGCTGCAACGACCTTGTTCAGATGCCGAATGACGATGAAAGCTGTCACCAACACGATAATCAGGAACGCTATAGACCCGCCGATAATACCAGCAAGCGCTCCAGTGGAAAGGCCTCCCCCACCTCCGCCGTCGTCAGACGAAGTCGCCGTTGGGCTGACTTTAGAGACAGCTGACGGGAAAATCTTCATGACATATTGGTTGCCATCATCCCCGGCGTCGACGGTCAGAACACCTGTGGGTCGGGTCGGAGTCTCGACAGTGACAGCGGTTGTTCTGTAAGTCGTGCGAGCACCATCCTCGGTTGTTGTAATGACCATAGTACTCGTAACGGTAACGGGCTCGGTAGAATAACACTGGTTTACAGCGCAGCCCATGCCGTTGGGACAACAGCCATAACTTAGGGAAGATGGACAAAGATACTGGCTTTTTGGGCAGTCGTATGTGTATGGCGATCCGGTCGGTGGTATGCAGCCATCTGCTGTCTCGCACATATAGCCCTCTGGACAACAGCCACCTACTGCATGTGAGTTTCATTCGCCGATGGTATCTATGTTAGGGAGGAAACTGACCTCCGTAGACTGCATCACACTGGTACCAGCTGGTTCTGCCTCCACACGTCGAAGGGCCGTTGGTGGTCGCATAGCAGCTATCGGTCGCGCAGTCGTAGTTTTCGGGACAACATCCACCATTTAAGCTCGACGGACAGAGCTTCATGCTTGCGCCGCACTGATCATCTCGTCGACCTAATACCGCAGGTTGTGTGGTTTCTGCCTCCTTGACGATTCGGTGCACGCCATCCAATCTCTTAACATCGGCCGCCTCAATATTGACGGCCCAAAGGGCAGCCAACAGTGAGGCGACACACAAGCGACACCCCCAGTTCCTCATCTCTTGCGCTCATGGAACTGAGGGAGATGCGACGTCGAAGTGAACAGTTTCGCGAAGCCGTGCGGGACGCTGATCATGTACGAAAACGCCAGTCGGGTAAATCCAGCTGAGATGGGGGCCTTTTTGTCGCAAACACTCAATAAAGACCTCCGGGCAGACACGGACTCGACGGATTTCGGTTCGGATCGGGCTCACGGCGGGTTGAGGATTAGAGGTTCGTACTTTTCACACAGAAATAAACTGAAGGAATGAAAGGAAGAGAAAAGGAGGATAGAGTCAGATTGACGCGAGAGACTCCAAATGTCAGCAACGGATGGAGGCCTTGAGGCTTGTCCGTAGCCGGGGGGGTCAAGGGATGCTACGCCACGGGGGAGCAGCAGAGGCTGTCATCCAGAACTTCGGTGTCAGTAGGGCTGAGCAAAAGTCCACTGAACCGTGGCCGCGGATCTTTGGTTGGGCAAATTAACCGACCGTGCAGGCTGATGAGACGTGAGACTTAAGGCCTCTTCAGGTTACTGTCATGGGTCCAGCGTGGAGACTTGAGGCCCAAAAGGATGCGAACGGTGACGGTGAGAAGACAAGAAGCGACGGGCAAGCGAGTTCGAGTTGAGAACGACACGCGGCTCACAGTTTGCTGCGGGGTGTCAGCTCGAGCTGAACCCGCGCCGACTCGGACTCCCATGGATCGAGAGCCTCAAGAGCGATCAGAGCGATCAGAGACAGCAGAGGCTCAGACTATGCGGCATTACATCGCCCGACGTCTTCACCAGTCGCATTGGCCAGAGTCGCAGGTGTTGCAGCAGTAGCACTGCGTAGATTCGTCAAACAGCACCGCCCCAACCCTCCACCAGCCATAACCTCCCCTGTCGCTCTATTTCCATCTCCATCCTCTTGGAGACAGGTGCTGCGCATTTTCTTGCCCTATTGGCCAGTGGCATGAAGCTCGCAACCTTCGACAGCGGGCTATGGGCGGCCGCTGTCATGGTTCTGGGAAGATGGTGCGCCCAGTGCATTGGAATTGCGACCGTGGCAGCCATTGAGAGGCCTTGCTCAACTGCAAGTCAGACAAGGCCACGAATCAGAAGAGCCGCATGGAGCAATGCCCCGTCGGCAAGTCGATAATAAAGCCTCATTCGACACAGAGGGCTGGGCCTTTGGGGGCCGAGAACCTCGTGAGCGGAGTCTGATGAATGAGACAAATCCAGCGGCCTGTTGCGACGTTGTTGGTTGAAGGATAAAGATGTGGCTTGTGCCCAGTCATGTGACCGTGGTGAGAGGCAGGTAAGGCCAGCGTTATCTGTTGACAGCCAGAGATAGATGAGAATTCTCTATAAAGAACGCAACCAGGATGCGATGCATACAGCGTGGCTGGGCTCTTGAACCCAGTCATAAATGATGTCTGTCGCAGGTGTTATTGACAGCTCCACCACCACCACCGCCTGACCATCTCGCTCAACCGAACCTCCCCCACGACCCCTCCTTCGGCTTCAGTCATCAAACCCTCAAACCCTCCGTGAAACCACACAAGCTTTCACTTATAATTTCAGCTGCTCGAAGAGGACCCTCATGCTCAAACGCCCGGTATGCCCAAGCACTAAGTAGTGCTCCGTAGGCTCCGAGCTGGCGCCGAGGAGGTTCAACCACGGCGGCGGATTATCCCAAAATAGATCAATCCACGGTCGGAGAGGGGTTGTCTACCCGTGACGATCTGGGGCATCCCGTCGGCTTAGACTATGGGACTTTGGGTTTAAGCTGCTATAGCACTGTAATTAATTAACCCATCTTCCGAGGCAACACGGGCCTCGGTCCCATGAGAGACACTTCATCATGACCGGTGTTTCATAGACCGCTGCGACCATTTCGGCAGGATGATTCACAGCCCCACCAAACTCAGAAGACGAGAGCGAGCTGTCACCACGGTGAAAGGCGATGGCCGACATTTCGACCAAGGTGAGGCTAGACGTCTTCCAGAAACAAGTCGTCCAGCTAGTCTCTGCCACAGGGCCCAAGTTGACCACTAATTAGATCATGAGGTTGGAGCAAGCAACAAGCACAAGGGAGGGCAGCTCATCAGCCCAGATCGCGTCAGCATTTGATACCCGCTGTCAATAATGCTTCCGGGTTGTTGGAAGCCGACTCCCCAGGCGGTCTAACGGCTCGGATTCCTAAAGAGATCATATCATAAAATGCTCATTAAATGAAATGAAACTCTGATAATCTGATGAATCCCTTGTGCTTATGGCTCACATACCACTCGGCAAGTGTTAGTGTTTCAGGCTAGATCCATCCCTTGATGCTCCACGAGCCTTTGCTTTATTCGAAATGCCGCATGAGGCCCAAGAGCCGGCAAATGGTAAATCGACAGTCTGTTGTCGACAGCAGCCAAGCGCCGGTCCATCGTGGCCGCATCGTGCGCCAAGCATCGTGCTTGGGTCCGTGAGTTGTGGTTCGCGAATGCCTGGGCGGTCAAGGTTATGAATCGACAGGGTCCAGCAACTTGGTTGCATGGTGGTTAGTCAATGTCAGTTACTGCATCACCAACAACCCAAGCTAGTGGCTTTCTGGCCCCGAGCCGTCCTCGTTAGCTCGTCTCCCCAGATCGTCGCCTTTGATGAGCCCGTGTTTCGTGTGATCGGCCGTCGCCGTCGCAATCGTGTCCCTTGGCATCGCTCTCGCTCCGCATTCTGGAAAGAAGCCGCCAGAGAGGAGCAGATGGCCGCCGAGGCAACAGTCCAGAGCATCGTGACCCCGATTTTCTTCTCCTCTTTTGATTGCACGTTTTTTTTTGTTGTCTAGACTGCCCATCGGGCATCGGAGGAAGTCCACCGCCATTATCGTTGCAGTCTGGCTGTGTTCCTTTTGTGTTCTTTTTGTGTTCCTGCGCAAGCGAAAGTATCAAATTCGCCCCAGCAGCGATCATTCAACCACGCGGGGGGTGATGATCACCCCTTTCCCATCATTCCGCTGACCAGACGGGAGGATTCCCATAATCTAGAAGGGCGAAGATCTCTGTCCTGTCGCATCAGAATCGGGAAGGGTGCAGCCCGACGGCAACGTAACGCGGGGGAGGCGACGGATGGAAGCGCCCATGCTTTCTGATGGCTTGCGAGTCTACCGGGTTTCTCTCTTGCGCGCCTGTCAGGACGAGTTGCCCGTCACCATTTCGACCTCAAATAGGCGGAGCGCCCGCCGTGGAATGCTCCGTTGACTCAAGGCTCCATGCAACGTGCCGAGATGGCAGCTTCTTTACCCCGGATTTTCCAATACGCTGGGGACGGAATGCCAGGGCCAGGCGTTTACGATCCCTTTCGATACTGCAGGGTCGTGGGTAGATGCTCGACTCGAGATTCTGTCAAGCAATTGATACTGTTTCTTTCTGACTTGATCAATTCGACTTGTGAGCTCGGCGAGTCGTATTTCGGGTGGCGTCCAGCGAGGGGCCCAAAGACTCCTCTTTCGGCGCACTTGTCAATTCACAGTGGGAGTCACCTGCTGGGGGAGCGGGGGCGTGGGCATGCACCGTGAGGACATCCAGATGCACTATGTTTGCACTGTCTTCGACCTGTTCTTCCGCACACATTCTACAGTAAGGATAGGGCGAGGTCCCCTGCCATGCAACTCCACCACGCGGTTCCTTCCACCCTCCAACCTTAGGTCCGCCCATGTGTCAGCGACCCCCTGCAACTCGTGCTTGGGGAAAAGCAAGCTCGTAGTGCATCCCCGACTCTCCCCCCAAAAGCTGCCCCAGAGCCCAAAAACCTTCAGGGGCACGCACAGGGCTCTCCAGTTCTGCAGCGGTCACTCGAGTCTACTGCAGCGCCCGTAACCCCGCAAGCTAACGGAGCTTGACTTGGCCAGACAGGGGAAGTGCTCCAGGGATGGCCCATGACTGTCCAAGGTCACGATGGTGTGCAGAGATGGAAACCGGCCAAGGACCTTCTGTTGGTGTGCTTCTTGGGACCGAACCATGACGCCCCCAAGACGCGAGGCGTCCATTTTGGGGCCTTCCATTTCTTCTTTTTCTCCTTCTTCTGCCACCTCTTGTCCTGTTTGCGAGGGCATTTGACTCTCTATGACCGCATCGTCAGCCTCCATGCTCGTATTGTTGTCATCACCACCACCAGAGCGAGGTTAAATTAATATCGCCAACGCCCCCAGATCGTCGCTCCGTCTTCCGCCTCCGCGCGCCTTCTCTCCACGATCCTCGGCTTCCTCCTCTGGTTACTTCCGGACTTTATTTTCCCCTCCTCCCTCCCCACACCCACGCAAATCAGTTATTCGACAACGCCGCCCATCATCCGACCCTCGGCCGTCTTTTTTCTCTTCATCCCCAAGAAAACAAGCCCCCAGGTTTCCAGTTTATGGGAGACCAAGACTCCGATTGCAACGCCTGTATCAGACTCGACTCTGGTCTCTATCGACAAGACCATGCATGATTGCCTCTGTTAGATGGACGGATGGAAAAACGCATGATTGATTATCTGATCCTTTGATCGCCTCGCCACCAGACAAAAGCTCCGTCATGTTGCTGTACACCCGACTCGCACCTGCCAAGGTCCCCAAGAAGCGCTCGCGCGCAGGTATGTCAAAGCTTCGTCTAGAAGATTTCTGTTCCACCGCATTTCCCAATTTTAAGCTTAAGACCGCATTGCTGACCTGGACATGGTTCGCTGTCGCACAGGTTGTAGTTATTGGTGAGTGCCAGTGCCATTATCCACTCCTGCAGTTCGAATTGTCTCGCTAACACCGCTTCTCTGCAGCAAAGAAAAGGTACTGGGTTCACAAAACATGTGTCTTTACCATTCCTCTAACTCTCTGCTATAGAAGAAGAAATGCGACGAGATCCGACCTGCTTGCGCTCGCTGCCAGGAACGCGGCCAAGAGTGCGTGTACGAGCCGGTTCGGCCCCGCCAGAGGCGCAAGCGTGAGTCCACGGCCGCCTACTCTCCTTTCGACACCAACTCGTCTTCCGGTTCGGATCGAGCTACCCAGGCTTTGGACGGCAGTGTTCCCATCCGAGAATGGAAGGACGATTTCCAGGACAGGTCAGCCGACGAGGATTCGCCGGACGAGGATATTCCTATCGCGACACAGGCTCCAGTGTCGGATGCGCTCCCGGTGAAGCCGTCTCTCACCAATCCAATGGACAGTCTCTTAGCTTGGAGCCCCGTGGACTTGCCCATTGTATCTCCAATTGACTCGGTCGATTTTCAATTACCCATCTTTGAGGACCCAAATATCTCTGTTCAGCACATCGAGAATAACGAGGATGATGATATCGAAGAGGTTGTTCGCCACAACTCCATCAGCATTCCTACCACGACCTATGCAGCTACTTACATGAACGCTTATACCACTCGAAGTCCTTCTCTGGCCCTCATTGCACCTGTGTCGGTGCCCTCCCCTCGATTCGAGTTCTGCTCTCCGGTTTTCTCGGAGTTTTCCGACCGCACGAACAGACGTGCTCTTGTGGACCATTTCTGCAACGTTCTCTCTCATCTCATTGTCTTTCGAGAAGAGAACGGCAATCCTTTCCAGCAGCTCGTCCTTCCCCTTTGCCAGGAAAGCCCAGCCGTTACGAATGCTGTCTTTGCCCTGGCAAGCGCTCACTTGGAGTATCGGGGCGTTTCAAACGACGAGAAGAGCGTTTATTTCCACAATAAAGCCATCCAGGGCCTCGCACGATTGATCCAGAAGGGAGCAGGAGTTAATCGAAACGAACTCTTGGCTGCCATCATGCTTCTGGTCTATTATGAAGTGGTGGGTGATAGTTCCTTGGCACCGCTCTAGCCTGCCTTACTAACGACTTGACAGCTGGTTCAGCAGGGTCGCTCCAACATTGTCGACGGCCATCTCAAAGGTGCTATGACCATCATGACCAATAACGAAGCGGCCACCGACCCGACGGGCATCTTTTTGGAGCGGGTACGTGCTATCTGTATTATGAGGTGTTTCAATTACTGACAAATGCTAGGCCTTCCGCTTTTATGATGTGATTGCGGCGCTCTCGTTCGGCACTGCTCCCCTCTCGAGCGCTCCAGGGGCAAGCTACCTGACGCCATTCCCTCCCCTGGATTCGGGTGGTGCTACCTCCCCTCTCAACAGCGTCGACACTCTTCTTGGCATGGCCACATCCCTCTGGCCCATTATCCATCGCCTCTCGAACCTTCTCGCTCTGAAGGATCAACTCGACGCCGCCGTCACCAATGGAGAAGTTTCCAAGGTCGCGGTTCTCCGGACGGAATTCGAAATATCTGCTTCGGCCATTGAGTCGGCGTTGGAGGACTGGCACCCCGCCCTGCCTGAAAACTCGGTGCTCAACCAAAATCCCGAAGAACTGAGCTCGGAACAATCAACCGAGAGGAGCAGGCTGCAGAGCATTCTCAGCAACGCACTCTCGTACCGTCACTCGGCCTTTGTCTATCTCTACCGCACCATCTACAGCTACCCACGCACCCATCCACTTGTCCAGCGTCATGCACACATTAGCCTTACCCATTGCGTTGGAACTGTGAGCAACACTGGACCTATGAGCGCACTTCTTTGGCCGCTCTTTGTCGCAGCCTGCGAAGCCACCTCGCTCGCCGACCGAGATCTTGCGCGCCAAACCTTTATCGCTATCAACCGCCGACAGGGCATGACAAACATTGAGCGTGCATGGACCATTGTGCAGGAGGTATGGCGACGTGCGGACAAGTCAGAGATGATGCAGCAGCAAGAGGAGGCAATGATGATGGGTGTTAGGAGCGGTGGAGATCTTTGGAGGAGAGTAAGCGCGGACATGGGAGTGACGATTGTTTTTGGATAATGAGCGACACACGAGCAATGTTTCAGGGCAGTGGATTGGCGATACCCCTCCAGCGAACTCACAAGCTGGACACTTTGGAGTTGAAGGAAACGATACAGGTTTAAAAGGAACGACTAGGTGGATTTGGCGTTGAACATGATGGAGACGGCATTCTACAAAACGATGTGGACATAGGAAGGCTATCTGATCGATCGCTTGTATGTATTGGACACGACTGAGTATATGTATCAGCTTGAGTAGAATATCTAGTTGTATGCAAACTTGTAAGTTATGGGCCCGAGACGACCTCAAGTTTACTCTGTTAAGTGGATCTCGATTTGACTCGCCACTGGGCGCCTAGTGACAAGGCGTCTGGATCAAGAGGGTGAGACTGCCCCAACAGCCTGGCTGTGCATGATGATCTGCATGGACATTGCATCTTGTCAGTTGATCGGACCCTTGACGGTTGTATGTGACTAAACCCAAATCCTTGACTGAAGCTTTACAATACTTTTTGGTCTCAGTGTAAGTGGTGATTGGAGCCGTTATGAACGAAACGTGGTCTTTCTTGCGCCTCAACCGGATAGTTTGGCCAAGTTATGGGAAGGGGCTGGAAAGCCACAGGAACTGAAGCACGCACCAAGTGACTGACAAGTCGCGACGAGGAAGAACAATTGGTTGCGAGTTTACCCCTCCCCGCACTCAACCTAATCTGAACTCAATTGCTCCGCCATCTTTCGTCCGGACTTTGGGGCCCCGAGCCCAGCGTTTTAGCCAAGTCGGCTGGTTCGGGGTGGCTGCCGGATGACGGATGGGACAGCTGTCTAGCGTCGCGGATGGCTGAAGGCCCGTGGAGTGGCATCGAAGCCGAGTTCCTGGGTCACGAACCGAGCCGAAGCCAATATTTCACTAGTTGCAAATCACCACAAAAAGAAGAATTTGTTGAAAGACGAGAGGAGCGCTCTGGGGCATAAGCATGTCTAGTTTAGGGGTATCGTTGGGTTCACCGTTTCTTTTTCCTAGTCGTCACGCGTGACCCATGTATTGAGGGTCGGCCTGCAAATCATTCGAATGGATGCATGTTCCCCTCGGGCAGCGAGAGGGCCCCGAAACTCGAGACGAGAGCATGTATTGACAGCCTGGTTACGGAAAAGGAGTTCCCTGCAGACGAATAGCGTGAAGCCCATTGGGCGTGTGCATTAAAACCCCCTCGCGAGAAGGACCGGGAGCTTGGTCTCTTTTGGCTGGTTGTGTGTGGTACGGATAACAGGTGTGTAGCGAAGACATCGTGACGAGCCCATATGCTGGGGCTTGGGGG
>JAAGWO010000833.1:0-40175 GCA_013266205.1 Fusarium decemcellulare
GGGGGTGCAAACTCGTCGAGCTCTCTAAGGATGGCGGACAGGGTAGGAGAGGGGGGTTCCGCGCATGCTTGACGATCAAGTTTAGTCATGGTTGGTACCGACGATGAAGAGTTGGAGGGTGGAGGGATAAGTCACCTGTTCTTCTGATTCGGGGGGACGGAATGAGAGGCAAAGGGAAAGAAGGCTATGCTGTTGGGATGTGGCAAGGGACTTGGGAAGATGCCGATACAGGCCCTATCGTTGACACGAGGATGAATTTTGGTTGGGTTGGCCCGAAAGAGAAATCGAAGAGGCCTTGGAATGAGAATGGGCGCACGAAAGACGTCTTTCTTTTGTCATCACTGGGTGCACATACTGGGGAGGTTCTCGCCGGTAGAATGGTAGAGGGAATTGCAATTCTGTACAACACCACTCAGTTGCTCTAAACTTGCCTATATGCGGTTATTGCGGTGGGAATAATTGCGTGTCTGGCTTGTCAATTCTATCCATTATGAGCCGCTTGAGAGGTAAGCCGATGAACAGCTTCAGCATCAAGCTCAATTTTGCATGCGTCAACCACTTTCCATCGCAGTCAAATCAGACTTGATTGCCACATTAATCAAGCACAACGACACCAATCAATGAAGGAGATTTCACCACATCAAGATAAGTGATGCACGCAGGTAGTGAAAGTGATGTGTATATATGTGGTAAATGTTGAAAGTAAGCGCTGTAACCCTATCATTCCCCCCAGTCCAGAACCACTGGCTCCGTCACTTCCGCCGACATCGTACGTAATACATAAGTAGGCGCAGACCATGTTTTTTTCCGCCGAGATATCAAGAAGGATCACATCCCTAACCCCGCCAAGCTCGGCGTTGTACCTCGATCAGGTCGTAGAGCAATAATTCCACGATATCCGCTAAAGCTTCCCACAAAACACACCTAACGAGGCACGTCCATCCGTCCGTTCTGGCGACGAGGCTTAGATCCCGTTCCTGGTTCTATACGCTGAATTGGCAGAGAGAGAAATAGGTGTTGCATCGCATGTTGAACGTCAATTAATCCGCCAGCGCCAAACGACCCAGGTCTGTCCACTCTTTGAACCAAAGCAAATACCCAAAACAGCGTGCATGTGTGTTAGCGAGAGGAAGGGGCAGAGAAGAGATGTCGCCGTCTCCGAGGCCAAGCCACAGCTATCGCGTACAGTTGAAACGATTCCAGTCCAATGTCCCCGCTAAGAGTAGTGCCTTTGTCGTCTACTCCTGGCCAAAGCCCATAGTCTCCTCAACGGCAATTGTAAGCTTCTGTTGAAGCATTTCTAGACTCTTGTAAGGTGGCAAATCGAGTCGGTTGAAGCTGTGAAGGGTTGTTAGTCCAGTCTGTGCATCGTAAATATCAAGTTCGACTCACCATGTGTGTGCCTTAGGTAGGTTGGTAATCTCTCCTGCCTTTTCAATCGTAAATCGTCGTGGGCCATCACTGCCCTGAAGATCCTTGAATCCGTTCACAGGGATTCGAGAGGTGCCTGTCGTGAACTGCAGTAGTCGAGACTTCTGCTCTCCATCCCACGACCGCACTGTTGCCCAGAAGTTCTGGACAACCTCGTCGGACTCGGTATATCCTCTGTAATCGGTGTGCTTCTTCCAGTCATCGACGTCGATCTCAGCGATACCTCCAATGAGAAGCTCAAGCTCACGCTCATCAAAGACGTTGATAAGATCCTGAGGGATAAGCTCTTGGAAGCCCTCCTTGAAAGCCTGGAACTGCTCCGCAATGCGCTTCTCGATACGCCACTTGACCATGAGGTCAACATACTCCTTCTTGTTCTCGTTGGTCACCTCGATGTTTCGGCCATTGGGAATAAGGTCCTCCGTTGTCATGACTCCGAAACGCTCGTCCTCGGTCGAGAAGGTCTGCTCTAGAATTCCGCCCGAAATGTCGTTATCCAACATCCACTGCAACGATCGGTGAAAGTCGGCATCCACACCCTCCATATCCGCCAAAGCAACTGCCTTGCCAAGCATCATCTTGTACAGAGCGCCGATGAAGAACGCATCCAAGAATCGTCTGTGGAAGATAGCCAAGCCCACCACACGTCCGATGAACTTGAAATAGTTGAGATGCTCCGGGTTGATTCCGGAGTGAGGGTTGATCTGAAGGGTGTAGTTATCGTGGGCGGAGTATTCGAAGAGACAGTAGAAGGGATTGAACATTTCGTGAGAGAGCAGGAAGAAAAACTCTCGTGAGAGACCACCATAATCCAGACCATCCTCACCATCGAACTTGATCATTAGTCGCTTCTTCAAGTCTGTAGCCGATTGGCGAGTAATCTCTGCAAAAGAGTCCTCAAAGATATGAGATCGTCGCACTTTGATGTGGCATTGCCCGCTGAGGATGCGCATGGCAGGTTGAGAACGGAAGTAGATGAGCTTTCGTCGGAAGTCTCGCTTGTATTGGGGAACGTTCTGGTCAAGTGACGACGGGAGCCGGGGGTCGTCCCAGGTTGTTGTCTTGGTGTTGTGGTCGACAAAGTAGACACGGGCTGTGTTTGTAAGACGCATCTCCCAACCACTGGGAAGGGGGCCAAGTTGTGAAACGGGTTGCTGCTGGATCTGCCCGTTGGCGTTGTTTTGGCCGCCGTACATGCGTATATACTGCTGGCGACGAGGATCGACCCATGTGGTCGTTCGAGTGTTGTGGTCAACAAAGTAAGGACGACCTTCGGGAGTCCATCGCTGTTCCCAACCACCCGGCAGCTCACCTGAACCTGGACTCGTCGCTCCGGTGTGCATCACCGCACCACCACTGCTGGCAGTCGGGGATGCTTGCTGCTGCGGCTGTTGCGCATGGAGTGTTGGCGAGTTCGAGCCAGTTCGGTCTTCGGGCAGTGTACGGTTCTGGTGTCTCTGTCGCTCAACTTGGGTGGCTGCTTCTCTGTCGCTTCGCTGTTCCTGGGCGCCAGTCGCGGTTGGACGATTCCAGCTCGTAGTTCGGGTATTGTGGTCGACGTAGTATGTGCGGCCCAGGTTATCTTCGCGGCGTTCCCAACCGGCAGGCAGGCGGCCTTGGGCATCCTCGAACGAACTGAACTGGTTGGTCTGGCGGGTTTGTCCAGGGGCGTTCGCTCCAGGGGCGCTGGCACCTCCAACCGAGTTAATGCTTGAAGGGCGGTGCGGCAGGTTGACCTGCGAGCCGCCAGCACCGTTTGGTCCCGACATGGATGATCCAGGGCGGTTATCTGAGGGGGGAGCAGAGAGGGAGGAGAGGTTCGAAGGACCAGCGCCGAGCGATGGTCGAGCTGTCGATGCTTGGCCGCCGCGAGCGGGTGCGCTGAGGTTACAAGAGAGGTTGATGATGAGTTTGCCATGAACAACGAGGTTATCGGTCGACTTCTTCAGGTCTCGTGTAAGCATCTGGTCTGAAAGGCGCATGGCTATGTCAGCAGGGTCTTCACGTTTCCGGGGAGGTGGCACAAGTCAACTGACCATCAGCATCCGCACTCAGCTCGGGCATAACATCTCCGACTCGGATATTGATAACACCTAGGAAGCCTTGGTCCTTCTTCTTGAACTTTTTTTGGTCAAAGACTTGAACCGCCAAGATTCCATCTTCGTTGGTGCGGCTATTGAATGTGAGTTTGAGTGAATCCTGCGTTTGAGGTGGCGGGGCACGTTACAAGTCAAAGCTCTCGTTCCAGTACGGATTCAGGGTCCTCTTGCTGACAGTCGTCGTCTTGGTCTGCTCGCCATTGATGGTAGCAACAGCGAAGGGGTCGGGAAAGCCTGATGAGTGTCAACGAGGAGCCAGATCTGCAGTTTACCATGGCGATACGTACGGAAAACATCCCTCTTGTACAGGCCATCCGCGGCGATAACTGGGATGATGTCAACAGAGGAACTCGGACGGAGGGGTAGAGCAACACCGGGGACTCACTCGTAACCCGAAGGTTGGGCCTACTATAGAATCATCAGCACATGCATCGTGAGGAGACTGTAGAGATAGCATGTCATGGAACAGGCGCGGGAGCGCGATGTGAGGGATGGACAGCTTGAGATGAACTTACTTGGGCAGCCCGGAATCGGTGCGACTGGTCATGGTGTCACCTCTTGCGCAGAGCAGCGAGGGACTAAGTCACGACAACGACAACGACACTGATGGATATCCTAAAGGCCAGAGCCAGGGCGCGCAGTCGAAGCCTTATCAGGGACGGGCGCTTGAAGGACGGGATCGACTCGAAGGATTCGGCTGGAGAAAGTTGACGACGCTGGAGTTGGGGCAATGGGGGAGGTTGAGGCTGTGCACGGGCGGCGGCGGGCCAAAAGACCAGACACGGACTCCCCGCTTCCAAAGCGAGGAGGCGGCGGCCGGAACGGGAAGATAGACAGACGGACAGACACGCGACGAGACGTCAAAAAGACGAAGTGTTCTGACGAGGGCGAGGCGCGATAGCGAGAGGTGCAAGTTGGTCGTGGGAGAAGAAGGAAAGGAGCGGACAGTTGGAGGGGTGGTTGCGAAAATTGCCCAGATCGCCACGAGTGGGCTGGTAAATGGGTATTTGCGTCGTTGGTTGGTGTTGATGATGATGGGAGGACGGGAGGACAGTGGATGGCATGGGGGGGAGCCTTGGAGCCTTGGACAAGACGGGGATAGTTCTTAGCGGTGCATGTGGTGGTGGGATGGAAGGAAAGGTACCTGGAGGTTAGCAAGGCGTCCGCCAGAACGGTGCCCAGCAGGGGGCAGATACAGGCAGCTCAGAGGATACAGCCTGCCCTGGGCGGGTAGACAGGCCGGGCTGCCGGGTCTTTTAGTGGACCACAAGGCCTAGACGACCCGAGATTAGTGGTTACCAAAGGTTCCCAAAGGTTCCTGTCCAAGGTTCCTCTGCCCCTCCACTCGTCTTGGATCGTTGTTGAGCGTCTCGTCCAGTTGCCCAATAGCTGCAAAACCAGAGGGATGAGGATGGCAGAGAGCGGGAGGGGAACCTGGAGGCATGCATTCACCATCCCTGAAAGGTACTTGGGCTCGAATCGAACTGTACTTCTGTGGGCGCACCAGGCCCAGCCTCAGATGACACACGCTCCAGCCTCGGTTTCGAGCACCTGCCAGCTTCAGCTGGCCATGGATGAGGAAATCCAAAGATAATGCTTATGAATAACACTTCTACGGGCATGCTCCCAGTGATTACGGGCCGCGGTGACGGTGACGATGGCGAATACAGCAATGAGCCACACTGAGGTATGACTGCTAAGTGCCTGGGTACCTTTAGCCATGCGCGGGCAGGCATACGCAACAGATACGGAGTACGGACGGACAAAGAACTCTGAGGTGATTGACCTGCGCCATACGGCTCGCCGGCACAGGCTCTCGACAGGCGCCCAGTCTGCCAGTCCACCACGGAGGATCGTCCGGCGCTTGGCCAGGGAGACAAGGCGCTTGGCTGATATGCCCTGTGTGGCCTTATGTGCTCCCTGGCTCCCACTTGGGACCTAACAACGAGGACATAACCTGCCCAGACGCGCAGAAGCCCAAGGTGGAGGATGATGAGGGTGAAACCCAGCTCATACCCGAGTTTCCCAGTGGGAGATCAAGGTTTCGACGATATCGCTTCCTTGTCACATATCTAAAATTACATCCATCACTCAAGCTGAGACTGTGCTCGCACGCGGGACGTCGTCTCTTTCGTAGATCGGCAACATCTAGTGGCTTGCTTGCTCGCATGCGTGCATGGAGCTGAGCCACCCCGAGACGTCAACAATGTCTCGTCGATTGCGTCGACGCCACAGGTTCCGAACGCCTATTTAGGACGATTTGGAGTTGGCAGTAAGCAGGGGTGGTTGATCCCCCGTTCGGTGGATTTGTTGGTGAGCAGTTACATGGGGCATATATTGCAAACACGCTGAGTTTGTGTCGTCTAGATAGTGTAACTGGGTATTCAAGCTTTGGCGATGTGGGTATTGGTCCGCCCAGGTTCCAAGATTCTGGTTTGACATTGACAGCTATGAGGAGCATTGGTTCATCAAGCGCTGCTCGATCAACCGCATCTAGAGACAAATTGTCAGTGTAAACACAAACCCCATGACTGGTGAGCGACCATGAGCCACAGCTACATCTTCGGCATGCCGGCCACACTCATCCACTTGGACCTAGAAGCAGCACTGACATCTAGGGTAAGGTCGTGGATGCTCGGACTATCCTGAAAGCTACCGTCCGTCATGTCCACTACTTGGCTCGCCCAGAACCCCATGTCATTGTGGATGACAGATATTCTGCCATGATTAGCCCTCTCCTGATGCCAGATTTGTCACCCAGCATTAGAGTGCTCATGGCATTGTCCACCTCGCCGGGGGCCGGCAAGGACGGATGTGGGGGCGTCAAACGGGCGGCCTCACTGATCAATCAGCTCTGGAAGCGAACGCGTGGCAAAAGTGTCACCATCCTCAAACAGACTGCGCTTGGCTTATGCCTCTCGGTAACCCAACCCACTCAGCGCGGATGTGGCTGTCACCACTGCCTGCAATTGCGTGGTCGCAGTAAAATGTCACCATCACAAACAAACCAGACCTTGGTATTCAATATCTGAATTCATGGCGGGATTCTGCCCGTGTGTACTAGAATAAGTCAAGACCGAAAACTCCTATCCGTCCCTCGGCGTGTTGGCTATTTTTATCACTCTTCATCCTTCCGATACGATCCATATTATACATCATCTTGCCTCTGCCAGAGACGCGCCCTTCTCCTTGCCGCAGCCGGATCCCTGAAACTTACAAAGGAAAAGAATAGAGGAGAACAGTCAAAGGCCGACATAACCAGGCGAAACGTGGTTGTTGTCAAGTCCATGGGACTCCTCGATCTCAATCTCAAAAGGCCTAGGTTGCCCAGATCGCTGAGTTGGTCCCATGGGAAACACGCCTCCCTGCTTCTAGTAGGGAGCGTAACCCCGACCGCGGCCTCGATAGCCACCACGGTATCCGCCTCCCCGAGAAAAGTTGCCTCTGCCCTGAAATCCCCGACCTCCGCGGTATCCTCCACGGCCGCGTCCGCGGCTCATGCCGGGGATGTTGGTGCGCTTGGGTGTCACCTTGATGTTGCGACCCTTGAAAACACTCTCGTTGAGGACGAGGGCCTGAGCGACCAGGCTGGGCTCGGTGAATTCGACATATGCATAGCTGAAATATCACATGTTAGCAATGGCTGGCACCAAAAAGTGATGATTGCGCCTAGGGGTGCACTGTCGACATACCCCTTCGGTTGACCCGTAAACTTGTCAAGTAGGATAGTGACCCGGTTGATTGAGCCACAGCTCTGGAAGTGAGCCTGAATCTCCTCGGGCGAGGCCGAGTAGTCAACGTTGCCAACAAAGATGCTGCGCGCATCGACTGACTCCTTGTCGTCCGCGAGGTCCGCAGACTGCTGCTCCAGAGTAGCCTGCATTTCGCGAAGCTTCTTAGCCTCCTCTTCCATCTCTGCCACCCGGCGCTTCATGGCAGTGATCTCTTCCTAAGGGCGCCTTTGTCAGTTCCTTCTTCAATCCACCTCTTTGCGCGCCTCACGCACCTCCTCGGTCGCAGTCATCTCGGTCCCTGGCTCGTGCTCGCCCGTGGGGTTCTCCTCTGGCTTGCCCGAGTCCGACATGATGAAAATAAAAAAGATGGTATTTGGTCTAGAAATACGCCTCGAGGGAAAGGTTCTGGTGAGGTCGAGTTAGCGGAATGTTGCCTTGTCGCAAACAAGGGGCGTGAAACGTCAAGCACACGCGCGCGCCGCCCTTGATGTCATGCCGCGAGTCAGAGAAAGGGTCGAGGCAGGCAATACGGCTGTAAAATACATACCACTTTGCAGAAAGCACCTTGCGCGGCGCAATAGAAAGGCAAGGCGACGAGGTTTGAGTATAAAAAGGGAGTGAAAGGCTGCAGATTAGAAATGGAATGATGGATCAAAGATCAAAGAAGCAAAAAGCTGAGGTACGTAGCTGCAGAACAAGGCCCGTAGGTCGGGTTCCCTGCAGGTCAATTTGAAGCTGTGAGCATGTGGAGAGCCGAGGATGAACCGAGCATCTCTGTGGGGGACGCGAGAAGAGCCGCATAAAGTGAGGCGACAGTGAGTGATGCACGCAGTGCTTGAGCAAAAGAGATTATGGTATTGTCTAACTCTAGGTACTTTATAAAAAGCCGCTAGAAGGAACTGGGCCATGGACTCTTCGGGTGCTGTCGGCCCTAGGTTCTACCAGTTGCATAGAGTCGACGGATGCATAGACTGCATAGACGAGCAGCAAGTTTACCATCTAGATGTAGTTTCCTGTGAACATAGGTGGATGGGCCGGTAAGACCCTACCTGACTTGCATAATACTGCTGTGCTCCAAAAAGCAATATGAAACAATCATTTTCATTGTAGGCAAATTGCTGCCAGGTGACAAATATGTAGAAGCCTCAATCAACCTGGACACCCACCAAATGTAGTCGTTACGTCCTCCAAACGCCGCCCATGCTCTATGCTAGTCCATGCGTCCGTCTGTAAACATGCCTCATCCCATCCAGTCTATGAACCCCATTGCTCCGTGAAAAAATATGTTGTGTGCAAGCCAAAAGGAATCGTGACCGTAGCTGGTGCATCAAGCGTGCCGACCTCGCTTCCCTCCGTTGCCAAAAGGGTCCTTTCCGCCCAAACTACCGAGGTCAAAAATCTCTTCAAAGTTGAGCTTGCGCTTAGCTCCGGCCCTCTGAACCAAATGTCCCGGCCCCCTGGGGCATGTCCGATTTATCGGGTTGTTTAGCCGAGTTTTGGATGGTCTCGTAGGCGCTACGGAAGGGCCGTCGTGTGGCTTCGAGTCCGACAAGTCGAGAGTAGCAATATTGGGGTACGGATGTGCTGACTGAAATGTAAAGTTATCTTGTGATGGAACGATGATCGGTGTTGGCTCTTCGACAACCGGAGGAATACTAGGGGGTGCTGAATCCGTCCTCATCTGGGCTGCTTGTTGGGTTGTAGCGTTTGGCCTGGCGAGCTCTGGCGACGAGGATGTTTCGGCCTTGTCGATTTCGTCTTCGCTCTCGAGGGTTTGGGAGTTGCTTTCACGCCCATCAAGCCTTTCTGTAGCCCATCTCCTAATTTTCCAACCCTCCCCGTCGTCGAGGCCCATCGACTCCTTATCCAGGAATGCCAGAAGATCATCAAGACAGTCCTGGTAT
This sequence comes from Fusarium decemcellulare, assembly GCA_013266205.1. NCBI lineage: Eukaryota > Fungi > Ascomycota > Sordariomycetes > Hypocreales > Nectriaceae > Fusarium > Fusarium decemcellulare. The sequence goes on from JAAGWO010000833.1 coordinate 9,169, forward strand.
CCTTCGGCTCGCGCCTTCGACTGTGCGGCTGCTGAAGTCTTGTAGAGTTTCGTCACGGATAGCGCGGCCGCCTTGAAGACATCGAGGAGCTGTTCAGGAGATTCTTGCTGGGCGGGTTGCTTGCCCATGCCTGCGGAGATGCCCCTCATTGGTTCCATAGCGAAGATGTTCGATATGTCAAGGGGAGATGGCTATGGGAATGTGGTTAGAGAGCGCTGGCAAGCCTGAAAGGACAATTCGCCTCACCTGGTACTTGCTGGGAGTTGAGGGGAATAGGCCTGGTAGCTAGGTATGCCTGGGATTGATACAGGCCCGAATAAACGGAACAGAAGAACGAGAACAAGCCTCTATACAGAAGAGACAGACAGTTTGGATGCAGATCGCTCAGGAAGGGCTATGCCTCCAGGGATATCAAGTCGTCGATGAACCAAGGGTTGGGTCACGATGAGCATTCGCCCAGTCATCCACTCAACACCCGCACAGAGCCTGTTGAGCGGCACTAACCGAGGGGTTGGCACGAGGTGTGGGGGGCCTGATCTATCACGTGACCATATAGCTTGGTTGGTATGTGAGCCGTCCTATTCAGACTGGACCGAGACCTACCTGAGTTATTGGCTTTGGTTTGATCGAAGAGAGGCTCAGACTAATCTTCCGGAATAGTCAACTTGCAAACCTCAAAACTTTAGACGAGATTCCGTTCCTTCAACTTGCCGTCTCTGAATCATCAAAAACTGGCTTTGGAGTGACGTCGTTCAGAGCCGTCGGATTATCCCTTCTTCCTTGCAGCATCGTGGGGCGGGCCGGCTTTATGTAAAATCGAGAGCAGGGGTCAGCCTGCGCAGTGGCACTAGCCCCAAATTGGCCCCCTTCGAGGTGCCCGTTGAGATTCTACCCGCCTACACCCTCGAAAAACATCTACACATTCTCAAAGTTACGAAGCGGCGTGATTCGCGTCCCGACTCCAGATCCTCGTCGAAATCACCACCATAAACGCACAGTCACCGCCTGGGACTGCTTGCATTGGCCCGCGCTTCTCCCTCAACCATCTCCAAACGCGTCTCTCGACTTCAGTCGCGTAAAGAGGTCCATCTCGAACTCGGCTCGCAATGGCGCCTCGCTCTCGAGCCAACGCCGTGGACACCGACGCGTCCATGTCAGACGCGCCGGAGCACCGCCAGGCAGAGGAAATGGTGAGTCAAAACACTGATTTGCTTTTTACTCATCATTTGCGACGCAAGAGCCGCTTGCTGATGGCCTGCTATAGGAAGTCGATGAAACTCCTGATTACACCGATACTGAGAACCCCAGTACCACTGCCAGTAGTGTCGCCGGTGAGCCCACTACAGATGGCCGTAAGCGCCGTACAGAGGTCAACCAGCTTCGCCGGAGCATCTTTGGCAAGAAGCATGATCGTCTTGGCGAATCTAAGGTTTGCACCCTCCTCGATCGGCTCCCAGTCCCGGTATGCTGACCGTCGCTGCGCAGGAAGATGATACAATTCGCCGATTTCGATACTTGCTTGGCCTGACTGATCTATTCCGTCATTTCATCGAAACGAACCCTGACCCTAAGATCCGCGACATTATGACCGAGATCGATCGACAGAATGCTGAGTCTGCGAGGGGCAAGAAGGGCGCTGGCAGGCAAGGAGGTGCCACGAGCGAGAGGCGCCGACGCACAGAGGCCGAAGAAGATGCTGAGCTCCTGAAAGACGAGAAGCACGGCGGTTCTGCTGAGACTGTCTTCCGGGAGTCGCCCCCCTTTATCCATGGCACCATGCGCGACTACCAAGTTGCTGGCCTCAATTGGTTGATCTCCCTTCATGAGAATGGAATTTCTGGTATTCTTGCAGATGAAATGGGTCTCGGAAAGACGCTGCAAACGATTTCATTCCTTGGCTACCTGCGACATATTGTTGATATCACTGGGCCTCATCTGGTCATTGTGCCCAAGTCTACGCTCGACAACTGGAAGCGCGAGTTTGCAAAGTGGACTCCGGAGGTGGACGTCTTGGTTTTGCAAGGTGCTAAAGAGGAGCGACACAATCTCATCAACGAACGGCTGGTAGATGAGAAGTTTGATGTTTGCATCACAAGCTATGAGATGGTGCTCCGAGAGAAAGCGCATTTGAAGAAGTTTGCTTGGGAATACATTATTATCGATGAGGTATGTTTTTGACACAATCCATACATACCTAATGCTGACCATAATCTAGGCCCATCGAATCAAGAACGAAGAGTCATCGCTCTCGCAAGTAATTCGACTCTTCTCATCCCGAAACCGACTCCTTATTACTGGTACACCATTGCAGAATAACCTGCACGAGCTGTGGGCGCTTCTTAACTTTCTGCTGCCCGACGTTTTTGGCGACTCGGAAGCCTTTGACCAGTGGTTCTCTGGCCAGGACCGGGACCAAGACACCGTGGTCCAACAACTTCACAGGGTCCTCCGCCCATTTTTGCTGCGTCGAGTGAAGAGCGACGTCGAAAAAAGTCTACTACCAAAGAAGGAAGTTAATGTATATCTTGGCATGTCGGAGATGCAGGTCAAATGGTACCAGAAAATTCTCGAGAAGGATATTGACGCGGTCAACGGAGCCGGTGGCAAGCGAGAGTCCAAGACCCGACTGCTCAATATTGTGATGCAGCTCCGAAAATGCTGCAATCACCCCTACTTATTTGAAGGAGCCGAACCAGGACCTCCTTACACTACCGACGAGCATCTTGTCTACAATGCTGGGAAAATGGCTGTCCTTGATAAACTACTTAAGAGACTGCAGAAGCAAGGCAGCCGTGTCCTCATCTTTTCTCAGATGAGCCGATTGCTGGACATCCTCGAGGATTATTGCGTTTTCCGAGAGTACAAGTATTGTCGAATCGATGGTGGCACAGCTCATGAAGATCGAATTGCAGCTATCGATGAGTACAATAAGCCTGGTTCGGAGAAGTTCATCTTCCTACTCACGACCCGAGCTGGTGGCCTGGGAATCAACTTGACGACCGCCGATATCGTCATTCTCTACGATAGTGATTGGAACCCTCAGGCGGATCTGCAAGCCATGGACCGAGCTCATCGTATTGGCCAGACCAAGCAAGTTGTCGTCTACCGGTTCGTGACGGACAATGCCATTGAAGAAAAGGTCTTGGAGAGAGCTGCTCAGAAGCTTCGTCTAGACCAGTTGGTCATCCAGCAAGGCCGAGCTCAGATTGCCGCTAAGGCTGCTGCCAACAAGGATGAGCTTTTGTCTATGATCCAGCACGGCGCAGAGAAGGTGTTCCAGTCCAAGGGGCCTACTGGCAACATGTCTTCCAAGGACGGTGAAATTGCTGATGACGATATCGACGACATTCTTTCACGCGGTGAAAACCGAACAAAGGAGTTGAACGCCAAATACGAGAAGCTCGGTATCGATGATCTACAAAAATTCACCTCAGAGTCTGCCTACGAATGGAACGGCGAAAACTTTGCCAACACAAAGAAGAACATCAACATGACCTGGATCAATCCAGCCAAGCGAGAGCGCAAAGAGCAGTCATACTCGATGGACAAATACTTCCGACAGACCATGTATCCCAACCCGAAGGCGGACGCGAAGCCCAAGGCTCCCCGAGCGCCCAAGCAAGTTCCAGTGCATGATTACCAATTCTACCCGCCACGCCTACGAGATCTCCAGGACAGGGAAACCGCATTCTACCGAAAAGAAATTGGTTACAAGGTTCCTCTGCCGGATGGTGACGAAGAGAATATGTCAGAGCGAGAGGCTGAGAGAGCCCTTGACCAGCAAGAGATTGATAATGCCACTCCCCTGACGGAGGAGGAGCGTGAGGAGAAGGAGAAACTATCCACTCAAGGATTCGGCGACTGGAACCGACGTGATTTTCAGCAGTTTGTCAATGGGTCTGGCAAATACGGCCGAACTGACTACGAAGGCATCTCTCAAGAGATTGACAGCAAGAGTGCCCCTGAAATCAGGGCCTATGCGAAGGTCTTTTGGCAGCGATACACTGAGATTGCAGACTATCCCAAATATATCAAAACGATTGAGGATGGCGAGGAGCGAACTCGGCGCATCGAGCATCACCAGAAGCTCCTTAGGAAGAAGATGCAGCAATATCGCGTCCCACTGCAGCAACTCAAGATCAACTACTCGGTGTCGACTACCAACAAGAAGGTCTACACGGAAGAGGAGGATCGCTTCCTCCTGGTCCTGCTCGACCGGTATGGTATTGATACTGAAGGCCTCTACGAAAAGATGCGAGACGACATTCGGGAATCACCTCTTTTTCGATTCGACTGGTTCTTCCTCAGTCGAACTCCCATTGAGCTTTCCCGTCGCTGCACCACTCTGATCACCACTATTGTGAAGGAATTCGAAGATGTCCCCGCCCGTGGCTCGAATGGAGTAAACGGAAAGGCGAAACGCGAGCCCGATGACGAGAATGACGAGGATAGCATTCTTGGCATGGCTCCGGCCAAGAAGAAGGCAAAGAACGGCGTCAAGGTACAGCTGAATGTCCAGCCCCTCCTCTATTACTCTGCCACTAACGAATTCATAGAACAAAGCGCTTGATAATGTCAAGTCTGTCAAGTCTAGTAAGAATAGCTCAGCTGCTCCTTCAAGAGCATCCAGCGTGGCATCCACAGCGTCCAACGCAGGAGGCTCAACGAAGGGCAAGAAGGGCAGGAAGAAGTGAGAAAAGAAGAACACTGAGTGCTTGGGCAGGTTCGATCGGTCAGGGGGATAGACTTTTTGGCGTTTGGCTTGTCTTTTTGGGAGGATTTTGCATGAGCTCTTCTCACTCACCTATGTGTTGAATCCGGCATGGCAGTTTGTACCAAGGAACGGAGACATGACGGACCCAACAATGCCCGGGGACTAGGCATTGAGAGCGAGGATGGTAGGTGGTTTGAGTGTAAAAGAGTTTGAGAGCAGAAGAACCATGTTTAGATACCTGTACTGCCTGATATCCAACTGGATGTGCGTAAAGATGAACCCTAGGTCGTGATTGCATCATACAAAAGAGAATGTCTAGCCATCATGGCGTATATCCAATCCCAAGTCGTGGAAACGTGATCAACCGTGCGATTTTCAACGACCTTTGCCTAAACCCTGGAGATGGTAAGAATTACAAGCCCTTGTCTTCCTCTCCTCTACACTCTCCTATCCATCCCATCTTGCCTTTATTTTTTGCCCTTTGAACAAAAAGATTTGTTTGTCCCCCAACGCCGTACTATGCAAGCACACAGGAAAAGAACGCAGCTACTGCATTCGGTTCATCCGTTCCCTCTCGACCTCGTAGTTGAAGTCAAAGTAGCCCTTGTCGAAGTGGTGAACTCGTACGTAGCCGTCCTCTCCGCCGCTTGCGTAGCTCTTGCCGGTGGGATCGGCGGCGACGGTGTTGAGGGGACCGAAGTGACCACGCACACGGCCGATCTCGTCCTCGAAGATCTTGTGGTAGAAACGGGCCTCGAACTTACCCTGACGAGCAGATGTTCGGGTGACATCCATGGCGGCCTGACCACCACCAAGGATGACAAAGTCCTTCTTGGGGGTGATGGTAGCGCTGTTGAGGGGGGTGTCGGCGGTGTAGGTCTTGAGAACCTCGAGGTCGCGGGCAGAGATAAGCTAGAGATGGTCAGCATTTATGCGGGCGTCCGAGACAAGAACGGGGAGCCGTACCTTGGCAGTCTTGTCCTTGCAGGCGGTGATAAAGTAGGTTCGGTCGGGAGACCACTGGAGGTCGACGATGGGCTGGTTCAGCTCGTGGACGGGGACGTTGTCAAGTAGGTCACCGGCCTTGGCGTCATATCGGCTCACGCTGCCATCCTCGTGGCCAGCGATGATGTACTTGCTGAGGGCGCTCCAGCCAGCAACGGTGGCCTTGCTCTCGTCGCAGACGATGGTGAGAACCTTCTCGTCGCTCTGCTCGGCATCGACGTCGGGGTTGATGTCCATGACGGCAATGTTAGACAGGTAACCCATGCGCTTCTCGGTGACACCCAACAGCTTAGTGCCGTCCTCGTTAAACTCGACGCGCTTGACGGCCGTGGGGAACTCCCAGGTCTTAATCAAACGACCGGTCTTGACCTCCCAGAGGCGGATGGTGTTGTCTGCAGAGCCGGAGGCGATCATGGTGGAGGTGGGGTTGACATCGACGGTCCAGATGGCACCGACATGGCCGTGGTAGGTTCCGAGACGCTCGCCGTTGTGAGAGAACCAGACACAGATCTGCTGGTCCTTGGCGACCGAGAAGATGAGGTCACCATCGGTGTTGTATCTGGGGAGGGTTGCAGAGGTTAGCTAGGCGTTCTAGGCTGAGCGGTAATCCAAGCTATTTAGCAACTAGGACACAGTCCTGTCGAGTGTCCTTCTCCCCTCTCTTTTCCTGGAGGCTTGTCGCCTGGAAACGCGCAAGAAAAAGGCGCTGGACATACCGAATCTGGGTGAGCGCACGCTCGTGCCCGGCAAGAAGAATGGGCCGCATGATGTCGTTGTTGGAGGGGCTCGGAGGGGTTGATGGCGGAGGCAGGTTCGGAAAGGCTGGTTATATGGAGAGGGCTTTCGCGATGGAATTTTTGGCGGTTGTGCGTTTTGGTGGGGCACAAATCCCCCGCCCCGCGAGGGGGCCACAGGACTGTTACTACATGAGGCAAGTGGCGGTGCGCATACGGGTTCTGTGCCTGAGGCCCGGTGTCAAACATAGATTCCACCACCTTCAACACCTGGGTTGCCTATTCTTTAGCAGATACTGACGTCTATGATAGATTCATAGACCAGGTACATTGAGTCATCTAAATCCTTCAAGAGTCACGATATGAGCAACAGATGTCAGATGTTGTGACAACTGAAACCAAAGCGCCGCGTTGTCCCTCGCTGATTCTGCACTTGTGGCGGTCCGTCCTGAGGCATCAAAGGTTTACTCAAACGTTGTCTGAAAGACATCCTTACCTTTCCCTTCAGTGTAAGAGGCTGAGCCAAGACTGAGGCCATCACTGGCACGCGACTCTCGAGCACTCAACCCTACGCGTTTATCTGTTGTTATTGACCTTTGTGACGACACTCGGGCCTTGAAACTCAAGTCACCGCGATCTCACTCACACCTCTGGGTCGCACTCGTCTCATCCCACCATCATCCTTCGTCAGAAGGCACACGACCAACAGCAGAGTTGATTGGAGCCCTTCGAAGATGGATGAGCCCCAAGAAGCCTCGAATCTGGTCGGTTGTTCTTTGAGACATTAGACCTTTACTCGAGTTGCTTTGGAGTTTGTACCTGTACGATATTGTTGATACTGCTTTTCCACGACAAGGCCAAGTTTCGGGGTCATTGACAGCCAGGCGTTTCGTGACCCTTCGTTTGTTCTTTCGAGATATCACTTCCACTCTAGAAAGACTCCTCGCGGAGCCGGGTTGGATACACTCTTTCGATACACACCTTTGCTCGCCATTAATCCGACGGGCGTCTGGAGATTTTTCGGCATCTCATACTTGGCTGGGGCACATATGCATCAACAGTAACTAGATATCTACCAGTTGATCATGGCCGGGGTGCACCTCCGTTTCGCCGTGCCGGGATCGACTATTTCCCGAGGGGTTCCGAGATGGCGTTCTCAATTGATTCTGTCGTCGATATGCCTTGAGCACCACCAGCTACGGCACAGCAGCCGACGGCCATCACAGGCGCACCAAGCCGAACCTGCAATAGCCGGGCCCCAGTTGACGCACCACCACACGCACACGCACATTTGCTTTCGCCCTCACACTCACACTCACATTCACGCTCACAGCCATATTCTCACCCACCCGCAGGCGCCTTCACGCACAAAGTCGCACAGCCAAAGTTTCCTTCACACGTGTTCGGGCGTCCCTTCCGTGTCGGCCGTGTCGCTCTCGAGCGCCACTATTCGGGCTGCCCCTCCTTCTCACCCGGCAGCCCACTTCATATACTACGACTGCCTCTCGGGCAATAACCGACAATTGAACTCTGCCTCAGCGTCTGTTGCCAGTTCTCGGACACAACAGCAGCAGCAGCAGCATCGCCGCCCTCTTGGTCGAGTCTCTTTGCCATCCTCCTCCCTCTTTGCTGACCAGAGACGCTGTTTTTCTTCGACAACCGCCGCAATGGTTGCTACCAAGCTCGATGGCACGGCCATTGCCAAGTCCATCCGCGAGCGGCTGTGTGCCGAAGTCTCTGAGAAGCAGAAGGTCAATCCTAGATTCCAGCCCTGCCTCAAGATCATCCAAGGTATGTCACCCGTGTCACACTCTGGCAGTTGTGCTTGCATTGTGCTTCAAAGCTGACTCAATTCGTTTGTAGTGGGTGATCGCTCTGACTCTTGTTCGTGATACCCTGCCCCGCTGTCCGCTATCTGGTGATATTTGATCTCGCTCTGACCCCGCGTAGCCACCTATGTTCGCATGAAGCTCAAGGCTGCTGCTGAGGTGAGTCACGCTTATTCGCCCCGGAAGCCTTATCAATTGACTCATCCGTTATAGGCTGGAATTGATAGCAAGTTGCTCCACTATCCGGAGTCTATCACAGAGGCTGAGCTCCTCGACCACATTCGTCAGTTGAACAACGACCCCATTGTTCACGGAATCCTGGTCCAGTTGCCTCTTCCTAGTCACATCTCTGAGTATGCTGTCACATCTTTCGTGGCGGATGAGAAAGATGTCGATGGCTTCGGCACCAAGAACATCGGCGAGCTTGCCAAGCGAGGTGGAAAGCCTCTCTTTGTGCCCTGCACTCCCAAGGGTGTCATGATCCTGCTCAAGGAGTCTGGAATCGACCTGAAGGGAAAGAACGCTGTTGTTCTTGGACGAAGTGACATCGTCGGAAGCCCGGTGAGCTATCTTTTGCGCAACGCTGATGCTACCGTCACCGTCTGCCACTCCAAGACACAGAACATGGAGGAATATCTCAAGAACGCAGATGTAGTTGTCGCCGCTATTGGCCAGCCTCAGTTTGTTCAGGGAGAGTGGCTGAAGCCCGGCGCTGTTGTCATTGATGTGGGCACAAACTTCCTGCCCGATTCCACCAAGAAGTCTGGATTCCGCCTTGTTGGCGACGTCGATTACGCTGCTGCCGTTGAGGTTGCCTCAGCCATTACCCCAGTTCCTGGCGGTGTTGGTCCCATGACTGTTGCCATGTTGATGCAGAATGTGGTTGATGCCACAACCTGGTACTTTGAGTCCCAGAAGCTTAGGAAGACCATTCCTCTGCCCCTCAAGCTTGAGGACCCCGTTCCTTCAGACATTGCCGTGTCACGATCCCAAACCCCCAAACAGATCACCCGCATTGCCGCTGAGGTTGGCATTTCTCCTCATGAGCTGGAACCTTATGGCGCGTACAAGGCCAAGGTCGATCTCAGCCTACTCCAGAGGCTGGAACACCGAAATAACGGCCGCTATGTCGTTGTCACTGGCATAACCCCGACGCCCCTTGGTGAAGGAAAGTCCACTACCACAATGGGCCTGGCTCAGGCTCTAGGAGCCCACGTTGGCCGGCTGACATTTGCCAACGTGCGACAACCTAGCCAGGGCCCTACCTTTGGTATCAAGGGAGGCGCTGCTGGAGGTGGCTACAGCCAGGTCATCCCCATGGATGAGTTTAACATGCACCTTACTGGTGATATTCACGCTATCACTGCCGCAAACAACCTTCTTGCGGCTGCGATCGAGACTCGAATCTTCCACGAGAACACCCAGAAAGACGGCCCATTGTATCGGCGACTGGTACCAGCCAAGAATGGCCAGAGAAAATTTGCCCCCGTCATGTTCCGCCGATTAAAGAAACTTGGCATTGAGAAGACGAACCCTGACGACCTAACTGAGGACGAGATCCACCGGTTTGCTCGATTGGACATCGACCCCGAGACTATCACCTGGAGGCGAGTTCTGGATGTCAATGACCGCCACCTTCGGGGAGTTACAGTTGGAACTGCACCTACCGAGAAGGGCCAGACACGTGAGACTGGCTTTGACATCTCTGTTGCCAGTGAGTGTATGGCTATTCTGGCACTCAGCAACAGCCTTGCCGAGATGCGAGAACGTCTCGGTCGGATGGTTGTTGCTACGTCACGAAACGGTGACCCTGTTACTTGTGATGACATCGGTGCCGGTGGCGCTCTTACGGCCCTCATGAAGGATGCTATCAAACCCAACCTGATGCAGACCCTCGAGGGCACTCCTGTATTTGTCCACGCTGGTCCTTTTGCAAACATCAGCATTGGCCAGAGCTCTATCCTGGCCGACAAGCTGGCGCTTAAGCTTGCGGGCACTGAGGCTGATGAGAGCCACGACAAAGCGGGCTTTGTTATCACAGAGGCCGGTTTCGACTTCACCATGGGTGGCGAGCGATTCTTCAACATCAAGTGCCGTACTTCTGGCCTGGTCCCAGACGTCGTTGTCGTTGTGGCTACCGTTCGTGCCCTCAAGGTCCATGGCGGCGGCCCTCCTATCGCTCCTGGCGCTGCTTTGAACGCTGTTTATAGGGAGGAGAACGTTGATATCTTGCGTGCTGGCTGCGTAAACTTGAAGAAGCACATCGCCAACGCCAAGTCGTTTGGAATTCCTGTCGTCGTTGCAATCAACAAGTTCTCGACCGATACAGATGCTGAAATCGCTGTTATCCGCGAGGAGGCTATTTCGGCCGGTGCTGAAGATGCTATCCTGTCCAACCACTGGGCTGAGGGTGGCAAGGGCGCCGTCGACCTGGCAAACGGCGTCATCGCCGCTGCCGACAAGCCTAAGGAACTGAAGCTCACCTACGACCTCGAGGGCTCTATACAGGACCGCATCACGGCCATCGGCCAGAAGATGTACGGCGCGGAGAAGGTCGAGTTCAGCGAACTAGCCCAGAAGAAGGTGGATACCTACACTCGCCAGGGTTATGGAAACCTGCCCATCTGTGTGGCCAAGACCCAGTACTCGCTATCACACGACCCCGACCTGAAGGGTGCTCCTACCGGCTTCACGGTTCCTATCCGTGATGTCCGCATGGCCGCTGGAGCAGGATACCTGTAAGTTTGACCCAATTCTGCCCGTGAACATATACAAGATGACTAACATTTTTCTAGGTATGCCCTGGCTGCGGATATCCAGACCATTCCCGGTCTGCCGACAGCCCCTGGTTACCTCAACGTCGATGTCGACCTCGAGACGGGCGAGATTGATGGCCTCTTCTAAAAAGGAAAAAGAGCATTGGGTGTTTTGGACGACTAATTAGAAACTGGCATGGCATTGTACCCCTCAACTCAACGTGGGATTATGGAACTGGAAGGCGAAACATTGGACGTGGCATTTCAACATATGGTGCGGGATGGGACTGGCGGAGAATTAACGATCATGTGTCAATTTTGGCGATACCTATATTTAAGCATTTCCGCTCATTTTGTCCCATGAATGATTTTGTACTCGAGGCTGACTGACCGACCAAAGCATGCCCAGCCATTGCTGGCTGCACGGCTCTCCCATCGACAACATCGGTAGGGTCGGGTCTGAGAATAAGTCGCACGCTCGTATAGGCACAATATCCGCTTTGAGGAAAATGTAAGTCTATTAGTGTAAAAGACTACTCTTGGGGAGCAATGCCCTGGGTTCTTGATACTGTACGACTGCTGGAGCTGTATTATGAAGTCTTTGAGTTTCAGGGCTTGATCTACCCAGACTGCCAGATTACCCGAGGACTATGAACGTGATACGTTTTAGGTAGTCAATATGTGCAATAATCATCCATGAGAAACAAAGAACATTACGAGGTCTATTGGTAGTTTTGTAGAACGTTTGTTGACTAATGTGGTATATCTTTCTATGGCTGTAGGTTACGAATGAAAAGATGGTGGGAAAGATAGAGTTAGCCAGGGTGCCCGTAGTGTCCGAGGCATACTACGAAAAGAACAAAAATGCAAATAAATGAAGTATATAGAAGAGGGTGATCATGGCGCCGTTGGTTTTGGCTGACATATAGCTGGGAATGGGAACTTGGTCGAAGGAACCCGAAGGGGGCTAGGAGTAAGGGTTGTGACCTTCACTCTTATCCCACGACATTATTGCGGCAGCTGAATGTTCTGAGATTTGAATCCATCGTAATCATTCACCTGGCGGCAGTAACCTTGGGTGAATGAGAGTAGATGTGCTGAAGAATATGACAAGCGTTGAAGGAATTGAGTGGGACAGGAACGAGCATGATAGAAATGAACAAAAGTGAGTAGCCAGAAAGTCCTCCTACGAATTAAGAGATGATAGTATGAGCGTCTTCTGAGGGTAGATGAGGGCGGGGGATTGTCAGAAAAGACAGAGAGAAAGCTAGACTACTGCAGGGGGGCAATGGCGGGACTGGCCACCAGCCTCGATGCGGACACGATTCGAGTTTCTCATGAACCACGGGCAACATGAATTTTGTGATGGAGGAATAGTGTCTACCGTGGAACGATATCCCAAAGTCCCGAGGGTGGCTAGCAGCCATGGCGGGGAGGGGCTGTGGTCGCATGGAGCAGGATGATGGAGACGAACAAGTTGGTACATTCGAGCTGATGTCTAAACGGGTCCAGAGTAGTACCCGAGTAGAGGTAGAAGTACCCTCGAACGACGTTGATGCATCTCGGGGACCTCGTCTTGGGCCAGGAAGCGACTGGCGGGTAGGTTCCGAGATGAAGGGACGAGGGACGATGAACAAGATTCAAACCAACACGCCCACGGGGAGTGTTGGATCCTTCACAGTGCAGCTCACACTCACCCTGTCACTTCTCGTCAAGAACAAAGGAGCGAAAGCCCGAAAAGCCCGCGGGATCCGTGGTCTGCGATGCAAGACTCGTCTGTGGTCTTGGGTGACAAGGATTCAGAACCCTCCTCCAGTGACACGCAGGCCTGTCGAGAGTTGGCCGTGCAGCACAAATGGCCCGACTAGATTAACTCGAGTGAGAGGGCGGTTGAAACAAGCTGGGCCGGCCGTTGGTCGGTATCCATCGCCCAGACCTAGATGTCAAGCAAAGTCTTGGGCAGACACAACAGTAGAGCAAGTACATGAGAGGTAGAAGCTTGTAGACTCTGTGAGGAGTCTTTACTGCTATTCGATTGAAATTTGTATGATTTTTACGACCAAAATCTGTTGGTCTGTTATGGCGGCCAGGTCTTCTTCCCACAGCGTGGCCCTTGGAATGATCTTTTGCGACATGCACAAGGCTACTTGATGAACGCGAGTGTAGACGTCGAGCATCGCTAGGTAGGTGGCGGAGCATCCTCCAGAACAAGGATCGCGGCGGCGAAGACGGGCCAAATATGGTTACAAGACGACCCGATGAAGCCCACCACGTCGAGGAAAACCCCTCAATGAAACAGTGTTGGACGAGGAAAAAACAGGCGATATCACGACGGCGGCATAGCAGTTGACGTCGCCCTCTTTCCCCAGCCAAGTCGAAGGTCGTCAAAGTCCTTCTCGCTTATGCACGATTCGTATAGCAAGCGGGTGACCGGGGTGGGTTTGCGTGCGTCCAAGATCGGGGTGCAAGTGATGGATTGAGGCTCAAGTGCTGGACGCTGACTGAATTGTCTGGGGACCGTGGTGTGGGATGGCCCATGGTGGAGGCGGCTAGAGGGCGGCCCCCTGTCGGCAGATCGCTATACGAAAGGTGCATACAGATCCATGCAGGGTACTCCACAGAGAGAGAGAGAGAGAGAGCCTGATATCACGGGGGATTGTTGAATTTTGAAAACCGTGGTGTTTTGTCCGGTTGGTACAGCCACTTGACAATTGTCAACTATCAGACACTGCTGGTTGTGGGCTGTCTTGACGGCACATTGCATCTTTGTGACTGTAATTCTGATATCAAGCCTTGCAACGAGGAAATGCCACTCACATAACCACATCGTATATTACTTACCCTATCTCATAATATACTTTCAAAAACACCTCGCCGACCCTCTTGATCCTAAATCCAGGCCAACCTGATGATGCCTCTGCGTCCATCCTTTCTGAGGTGCTCCCGGAAATGACTCCCGTCCCTGCAAACCTCCCCCGAGACCCCTGTCGCCTTTCCGCCCTGTCAGGCCCTTCAGCGCTGTCAGAGCTGTGCCGTGATTGGCCGGGCCCCCTGGGAAATTGGCCAGAAAAACTTCCCGCCCGAAGTGGCATCGGCGCACCAATAGTATAACATTCTTATTCGGATTCAAACCATCTCCACGGTCACGCTTCATTCGGCGCGCACACCCCCCCTTTGATTCTTGCTTGGGATTCTCCAGTGTTTTTTCTCCCCCTGTTCTTGTTTTCTTGCCCGAGGGACAGAGTGTGTCTGTGGAAAAAGTATCCTGTTCTGCCTCTCACCACCACCATCATCATCACCACCACCACACATCCCCCAAACGAGTAGTTCGACGGCCTCTATCGGCGGACGCCGTCACCGCTCCTCGTCCTCTACCTAGGTAAGGCACCCCCCCCCATTCCTTGTACCAAGGTACCTAGACTCTGGAGGCGCACCACATGTGCATCTTGTCCGCGCCGACATTGCTTCTTTGCGCTCTCGCTGGCCATTCCCAAGTCTCGTCCTCCACTCTTTCGCGCGCGCGCCCCTCCTCTCTCTCTTCCTCCTCCTCCCAGACGCGCACAGTTTCTCTCGCACAGCCTGGTCGAGCCCAATTGTCCTGTCCAGCTGGCTCTGCCTGTCTCGGCTTCTGTTGAGGAGCGGCCTCTCGTGCAGCCCCGGCATCCTTTCTCACACGCCCACGTTGGTTCGTTTACTCACTCACTCACTCACTCTTCCTCGGCAGGTTCTCCTAGACCGCCGTCTCGCTCAGTCCCTCCTTTGCATAGGTATATAAAGGGTCTTGGGAGCCCTTTCCGTGCAACATGTCGTCAAGATATTCTCTACGCCAAACACCCAGGTTCGTCTCGGCCACATTGCTCCTTCCATCCTGCCTTTCCGGACTCAATTGGCCGTCTGGGTCATTGCCCTTGGCTTCCAATTCTTGTCAGCAACACCTCATTTGAAATATCAGACACTGACCTGTCTCGCCTCCAGGAAGAAGGAACTCTTCGAGGGAATGGTAGAGACCCCTGCTCGACGACGCTCAACCAGACGCCAGACATCCCAGAGCCTGGAACCCTCAGACCACGAGAACGACTCGAGTTCTGCTGCTGAAGGCCTCCCCCGCTCCCGCCCTGTCCGTCGACGCACCGCCAAGTTTGTTGAGAACCTCGACGAGGACGAGGCACAAGACACCGACGACATGGCCGCCGTCAACCGCAAGACCAATGGCAACTCCAACGGCCATGCCGCAACAAACGGCCACTCCACCAACGGCCACGCCGCCTCCAACGACGTCTCAGGCGCTGCCCCCGTCCTAGAAAAGACCGAGGGCGTGCCCCAGGACCCCCATGTCATCGACGGCTGGAGACCAGGCCAGGACCCCAAGATCGACTACTCGGGCGAGTTTGAATTTGGTGGCTCCCTGGGCACCGCTGCCATGATGACCTGCTTCCCAATCCTCATGTGGTACATGTGGGTTGGCGCCACCTACTACGATGGCAAGTTCCCCTACCGCGAGGAGGGCCAGACCTGGGCTGAGTTTGGCTCCCACCTCGTCAATCTCGTCTACACTGGTGCTTTCCCTCACGCCAAGGCCTGGTTCTGGTACTGGTCCTATCTCATCGTCGAAGGCACCCTCTACTGTACCCTCCCTGGTGTCTGGGGCTATGGCAAGCCTCTCCCCCACGAGGGAGGCAAGCAGCTGCCCTACTACTGCAACGCCTACTTCAGTCTCTACACCACGCTGGCTCTCCTCGCTGGTCTCCACTTCTCTGGCCTCTGGCCTCTGTACACTGCTATTGATGAGTTTGGCCCTCTGTTGTCTGTTGCTATCCTAAGTGGCTTCCTCGTTAGCATTGTGGCCTACTTCTCTGCCATTTGGCGTGGCAAGCAGCACCGTATGACGGGTCACTTCATCTACGATTTCTTCATGGGCGCTGAGCTGAACCCCCGTATGTTTGGCATCCTTGACTTCAAGATGTTCTTTGAAGTTCGCATGCCCTGGTACATCCTCCTCATCCTCAGCCTCGGTGCCGCTGCTCGCCAGCACGAGCTGTACGGCTACGTCTCTGGAGAGGTCTGGTTCCTTGTCATGGCTCACTTCCTCTACGCCAACGCCTGTGCCAAGGGAGAAGAGCTCATCATCACCACCTGGTATGTATATTACACCCCTTCTACTCCCTCATACACTCACTAAATGACTCAACTCAGGGACATGTACTATGAGAAGTGGGGCTTCATGCTCATCTTCTGGAACCTCGCTGGTGTTCCTCTCTCGTACTGCCACTGCACCATTTACCTCGCCAACCACCACCCCGATGTGTACCGCTGGAACCGTTTCGCTCTCGTTGCCATGTTCGCCGCCTACCTCTTCTGGTACTGGGTCTGGGATAGCTGCAACAGCCAGAAGAACCGCTTCCGTGCCATGGAGAAGGGCAAGGTTGTCTGGCGCAAGACTTTCCCCCAGGTCCCCTGGCAGACTATCCACAACCCCAAGACCATCACCACGCCCCAGGGCACCATCCTGGTTGATGGCTGGTACGGCCTTGCTCGCAAGATTCACTACACGGCTGACGTGTGGTTCGCCGTCTCATGGGGTCTGATCACTGGTTTCGAGAGCCCTTTCCCTTGGTTCTACCCAGTCTTCTTCGTCTGCATGATCGCTCACCGCGCCTCGCGAGACATCCACCGCTGCCGCCGCAAGTATGGCGACGCTTGGCTCGAGTATGAGCGACGTGTCCCTTACCTGTTCATCCCTGTGAGTTCTCCCAACTATTACGGTCGTTGACCTGAGTTGCTAACATTTGCCTCAGTATGTCATTTAAGGGATTGACGCGAAAAGAGATTTGAGCTTCACTACGGCTTGTCCCAGGGTCATTTGACCTTGGGTTCTCTTCTATTCGGTACATAATAGCCCTGGGTGCTATGCTCAAAACGGGTGTTGGGGTGAGTTGGTTTGCTACCAGGAAAATATGGTGGGAGGTATGGTAGAGGGCTAAAAAGGGGAGATCCCTATACACGGAGTTACGAGAGTAATGAGAAGTGAGAGAGAGTGATGACTAGTCCAAGTTGTCGCGAAAGAGACGGGATGAACAAATCGAAATGTTTTAGACTTATTGTAATCAAGATATTTGCTTATTTGCCTGCTTCTGGGTAGTAATACGAAGGAGGATTTAATCCATGCAGCGTTATAACAGTAATGTGGGCGTGGTATTGAGACGAGACGCAATCCCAAGTAAAAGGCAGGTCGACACTGAAAACGAACAGAGGAAGCGCACTTTCAAGACGGGGGAACATTCATCACTACATCACCAATTCAAAGGTAGCCATGATCAACAGAGACTAACGAAACCAGGCAAACATTCAGGTGAAGACGTGATGGAACAAACAATTAGCGACAGCGTACACTAAATACTTGAGTCCCCTTCACCGTCTATGATGAGAAGCCACCCAGAGAATAACACGCATGTTGGCACTATTTTACAGAGACCCTCCATTGCATCCCGTCCCGTCATCCCCACCAGCAAAAAATATCAATAGCTCGAGTTCAATTATCCGATTTACGCGCGCAAGGGGGGCGGAAATACAACCATGCCCAAGCCTACGCCCACGTCCCAAATCTCCCGCCGTGTTCCCTTGTCAGGTGAACAGCGGGGAAAACTGTAACGCCGATTGTGTCTTATATAGTCAAGACATGATAGAGAGAGCAGCCCGTGTGGTTAAGTTCATAGTTGCCAAGCTGTCCTCCCACACACGTCGCGTCGCCGTGTGTCGTATTTAACAAGTGGTGTTAAGGTTGGCCTTGGAGTTCATGAGCAGGGCGACAATGAGACCGTAGAGACCTGGGGAAACTGGTTAGCAAGCCGAGCAACACTGTATGGGTTCCACATTTCAGGAGACATACCCAGGACTTCGGCGAAAATAAGAATCAGAATCATGCCGACAAACAGACGAGGCTGCTGAGCAGTACCGCGAACACCGGCATCACCGACAATACCAATAGCGAAACCAGCAGCAAGGCCAGCAAGACCGACGGAGAGACCAGCACCGAACTGGATGAAGCTAGTGTAAAGGGGAAGATCCTGCTTCAGACCATCGGAGATAAGAACCGAGACGACCAGACCGTAGATACCAATGATACCAGCCATAATGACGGGAACAATGTCTGCAAAGGTTAGTTCGGATGGCGAGCGGACAAGGGCTTCGGGATCGCGTACTCTTGACGATAAGATCAGGGCGGAGGACACCCATGGCAGCAATACCGACACCAGACTTGGCAGTACCGTAAGAGGCACCAAGGCAGGTGAAGACGATGGCGCAGGTGCAGCCCATAGCACCGAAGAAGGGCTGTATGAGGGTTAGCGATGTGAATTTCGATGTCGGGTCGATGCCGTCGACGCCCCAAACACCAGGGCCAGGTATCCGGGGTGACGTCGACGGGACGGATGACGTGGAGGACTAACCGAGTAGACGGGGCTGCAAAGACGCGCATGTTAGCTTCAATCATCAAGACACAGGTAGTAGAGGCTCGTGTCAATGGAAATTCTCGGTGCTGGGCGATGCCTGAAGCTCCGGGTGATGGCCAGGGAGCTCGATGATGACGGGGGCAAGGAGGCGCGCAAGCACGTACCAGTATTCGGAGACCATCTTGACGGTGTTTACGCGAGAACGAAGCAGGTTTCAGTCGGCAGAATCGAAGGAAAGCTGAAGGCGCGACGAGAACGGCGAGCGAGCAGAACGGAACGTCGGGGCGGATGAGTGGTTGGGATGACCGGTGCTTTTGGGGCGAAGGTGTCGAGGTGCGAAGGTGTGCTTGTTAAGGTCTCATTCCAGGTTGGCGTCTGGTTGGCGGCAAGGTTTTGCTGCACATTGCTGGAGGGAGAGCACGGGGTACCTTACATAAGCTGACACGGGGAGCCTTGCTTCGGATTAAAGATGGACCTTACGAGGCGGCGTCAGCGTGGCTGGGTGGTTGAGCCAATGAGGAGAGGTGAAGCCAAACTCATGCGGCAGATGGACTCCAGAGTCTCAGAGCCTTTGGCGCAAGGCTTTGCCCCATGTGAAATTTCTGGGGCCTTGGCGGATTTTTTTTCTAGAGGCTCTTTTTTTTTCTTCTCTTTCTTTGACTCTATCGAGAAATCGCCAACCACACCCCGTCTCAATCTTGACTTCTAGTCCTCAGGGCGAGCTGCCGCAAGGAACCCTGACCCTTTACATCTTGTGAGTTTATCTCTTCTATGGCCTCGTCTTGTCTACGATGCCGTTCCATGATGGACTAGCTGCTAACGTGCCCGCCATCAGTCATATTTCCTCGCACGAAACCCTCGGTTTTTACATTCGCCATGTCTGAGAGTGCTGGTATGGATAGATCTTCTTGCGGAAACTCGCCCACGGATGCTAATTCGTCGCAGCCTGGCCCCTGGCCGATCAGAAGCTCGAGCAGGAGCTCCTCGATCTCGTCCAATCTTCTCAGCGTACGTTTCCACGAAATGCCGACAAAGCCAACCGACATGACTGACATAGCGTCTCACAGATGCCCGCCAGCTGAAGAAGGGCGCCAAGTAGGTTCAGTTCGACATGGACATTGTCTTTGACATGACTGACACACTCTAGTGAGGCCACCAAGACCCTGAACCGAGGTGTTTCGGAGCTTGTTATCCTTGCTGCCGACACTCAGCCCCTCGCTATTCTCCTCCACCTTCCCCTTCTCTGCGAGGACAAGAACGGTGAGCTCAATTGGATTCATAGGACACCAGTTTGGTCCAGTTTGCTAACTTGGTCCTGATAGTTCCCTACGTCTACGTCAGCAGCAAGAGCCATCTTGGCCGTGCTTGCGGTGTCAGCCGTGCTGTCATCGCCGCCAGCATCACCAGCAACGACGCAAGCGAGCTGGCTGGCCAGATCCGGGCCATGCGTGACAAGGTTGAGCGCCTTGCCATCTAAGATACCCCCCTATATAACGAGGATGAAATAAAAAAGATGGAATCTGCACGTCAATGGGAGCTCATGGGCCTATCGCTTGGATCTGGTTAGACTTTTACGGCGCCGCTGTGGGGGTCGGTCAATTGGTGTACGAACAGAAGCAGTTTTTGGCCCGACAGTAATATCATTCCAGCTCTCATGACGAAGCAAATACGAAAACGAGCCAGAGTGGGTTGTGACTTGACTCTATTCGATCCCACTTGGGCCGCCTCCTGCTGCCGATGCGAATGCGACTTCGGAGGGCAGTGTGCGTGGGCCGCTTACTGGACAGCGCTGGCTGGCTGGGGCTTGGTGAGTGCTGTAGCGTAGCCCAAAACAGCGACTGGCCCAGGTATGACGTCTCCACTGATGCGGTCATTAGGCGCCGCAGTCGCTTTTTTATGAACTGAACTGGTGATGAGTGTGTGAGCTCTGCTCTACCCAGCTCAGTCCAGCTCAGCTCAGCTCAGCTCAGCCTGCCCCTGAAGCAAGCTCAACACCCAAGACATTGATTGTCTCGTTCCTTCATCATCCCGTATGCCTAGTAATTGCAGCTGACACGGGCCCCCCGCACAATGCCAGCCATCGCTCGCAAGATCCTCATCTGCGCAGCGATCGACGGGCTTATTATCCAGCCTCTCTCCTCCAAAGGCCAGCGGCCCTTCCAGCCCGTCCGCGTCAAGTACGGCGACGCGACCGTCTCTGCGGTTGCGCGCGAGCATGTGCCCGATACCTCCAAGCCGGGCTCATCATCTTTCGAGGCTTTTGGGGTGATTGGTATGACATTGCCGCCCCTCGAGCCTTATCCAGCGTCTATGACATAGCTGCTAGAACCGTCTACTGACAGTGCATGCTATCTTCATAGGCCTCATTACCGTTTCGAAGCTCAGCTATCTCGTGACCATCACTCGTCGTCAGCAGGTTGCCCAAATCTGCGGTTATCCCATCTATGTTGTGACTGAAGTTGCTGTCACGCCATGCACATCCCAGACGGGCGCCGACGAGTCTATCCGAAGAACCTCTAATCACCTGTCGCGACAAGCTCGTGACTCTGGCGAAGAGAGCGAGAGCAGCGAGGAGGAGGTTGAGCTGCCCTCAAGAACATCAGACGAAGTAGAAGATGCCGTTATCGACGATGAAGATGCCAGGCCAGACTCTTCGAGAAGCCGTGTCGCCGAGGACGTCATTCGCCGCAGAGGAAGCTATGGGCGGTTCGCTCAGCGTTGGTTCAGTCGAAGTGGGTGGACAATGGACCAGAAGAGAACCATGGGACTGAGCAATGGGCCCAGTGTTCCAGAATCAGCGGCCAAGGCAGCCACCGAGACATCGCCGAGTAAGACACCGGAGGAAGATACCAGTGAAGTCCCTCCCAACGAGCCAGAGCTACTCCCAAAGCTTCTGCGAACGGTCCAAGTTCTCTTTGGCTCATCCCGAAGCTTTTACTTTTCCTACGACTTTGATCTCACCCGCTCCCTCGCCAAAAGATCGACATCCTCCAATAGTGATGCTCCCCTTCACGCCCAGGTTGATGATGTCTTCTTCTGGAACCGGCATCTTCTGCAGCCTTTCATATCCACTGGACAAGACTCCTTGGCATTGCCTCTGATGCAGGGCTTCGTTGGGCAAAGGGCGTTTATTGTCGATAGTCAGCCTCCTCAGATGGACGACACGGGCAAGGACTCTGTCGAGCTCTCCAATCTTTCGCCTTCAAAGTCACAGCCGGGGTCGCCTCCGCTCGAGAGCTCTAGGGCGTCGATCGATCTCCGGTCATCTGAAAGAAGGCATCTCATCACCTTGATATCGCGGAGATCCACGAAGCGGGCTGGTCTGAGATACTTGCGTCGAGGTATCGATCAGGATGGCTTCGTCGCGAACATGGTTGAGACGGAGCAGCTGCTCTCTTCGCCTAAATGGGACCCGTCATGCAAGGTCTACTCATTCTTGCAGATCAGGGGCAGCATTCCTCTTTTCTTTACTCAATCTCCGTACTCATTCAAGCCTGCCCCTATTCGACAGCACTCCGAGGAGGCTAATAAAGTTGCCTGCCACAAGCACTTTGAAAGCCTTTCCAGGAACTACGGCCAGCTTCAGGTCGTGAACCTTGTCGAAAAACATGGAGTTGAGGCCACCATTGGCTCTGCGTACCAAACAAGCGTCGAAGAGATTAATAAGGAAGCAGGAGAAGACCAGAAGATACCTTTTGAATGGTTTGACTTCCACGCCGCCTGCAGAGGCATGAAGTTTGAGAATGTTAGCATCCTGTTACTTCAGTTGAGAAACGAGATTGAGAGCTTCGGCAGCACTGTCCAGCAGGAGGGCAAGCAGTTGAGCCAACAACGAGGTGTCTTGCGAACCAATTGCATGGACTGCCTTGATCGGACCAATGTTTGTCAGAGCTCGTTCGCAAAGCACATGCTTGAAGTCCAGCTAAAGGAGGAGGGCTTCGACATGAGCGCACAACTAGACCAGGAGACGGCTTGGTTCAATACCCTTTGGGCTGATAATGGCGACGCAGTGTCTAAGCAATACGCTTCGACGGCAGCGATGAAGGGTGATTACACGAGGACACGCAAGAGGGACTACCGTGGCGCATTGAATGATTTAGGACTCTCACTTGCTAGATTTTACAGCGGGTATGTTCACCCATCCCTTCGAGTCTCTCTCCTCGCTAACCAAAGCAGTATGGTCAACGATTACTTCAGCCAGGCCGCAATAGATTTCCTCCTTGGCAACGTGACCGCCAAAATCTTCGAAGAGTTTGAGAGCGATATGATGACCAAGGACCCTGCAGTGTCTGTCGACAGAATGAGACAGCTCGCCGTTGAGCTGTGCCAGAAGCGGGTGATCGCCGATGAAGGGGAGGAGTTTCATGGAGGATGGGTGCTCTTGAGCCCCAACTCGCCCGACACCATCAAGTCTTGGCCCATGGAAGAAGTTGTTCTCCTGTTGACAGATGCAGCCCTCTACCTGTGTCGCTTCGATTGGAAGTCTGACAAGGTTTCTTCATTTGAGCGTGTCGCTCTCGGCAACATCACGGGCATCAAGTACGGCACCTACATCACCTCGACTATCTCTCTTTCTCACATTGACGAAACCAAGAATGCTGGCTTCGTGGTGTCGTATAACCCTGGAAAGAGTGATATCCGCCGCACTAATACCCGGACATTTTCCAGCCGTGGCGAGATATCAGGCAAGGAGAACCCTGCCGGAGAACGTGATGCCAGCATCCCAGCCAGCTTAGCCAACTTACTCACTGGTAAGACATCGACGTCGTCCAGCACGCGCCGGCTTGTCTTCAAGGCGACATATGTAGATTCGTCCGCCGCCGTCCTTGGCGACGATGGCCCACAGCAGACGGAGACACAGCGGGTTTCCACCATCTGCGCTGAGATTGAGCGGTTGGCGCTGGACCTGCATTTGGAGCGTCCAGGTGAGGAACGAAAAAGCCTGGTTGAGACGGGCAATATTATTTCGTTAGAGGAGGCGAAAAAGAATACCGGGCTGCTGGACCAGCTGGGTCACTCGCTCAAGAAGATGGTATGGGCGTAAAAAGATTCCATCATCAACAGGCGGGAGACAAGACCCGATCAGGGATATTGGTATAGAAAACGAAGACCTTAGATACCATACTTATGCTCCAACACATAGCATGCATTAATCAAGAAGACTTTTCCAGACGATATAGGTGCATCTGGTAGCGCATGTTCTCCAGGGGGATTGGATATGATAAGCCTTCTGGGAGACGGAACCAGATGGAATCATCGGATTGTAGCTTGTCCCATGAGTACCCTGGTGTATCGGTTTCGAGCAGGGTGTGGTCGAGCAGCCATTGCATAGGATATCGTTTCTTTTCCTTGCCCAAGGCCGCTTCTGAGTAGCTTCCTGGGCTATCAACCACCAGAACCAGACTCCCTCCCGCTAGGACTTGTCCGAGGTTCTTGAGGAATTTGGTTGTTTTGCCAATGCCCCCGTCCGTGTACAATTCATTGAGCGTGAAGAGCAGAGTCAGAACGATGGGCACTTTGCCGTTGGCACACCACGATGAGAGCGAGTCAGCATCGAGAGCCAAGACATCTTGCTGGGCAACGTCGAGAGAGAGCTGGCCTGGATCAAGAAGAGCGTGGTTAGCGGCACGAAGAGCGGCCGATGCGTACTTTGAGATGGGGGGAGGAACGGTAGTGGCAGTCTCGAGTAGAGAGGTGACGGCCGCCCACGGAGCCGAGTCAAGGAGCGTCAGGCGACCATAGCGGGAGGTGGTTTGTAAGTAGGAGGCCAAGGCAAGGTGCTCAGCTGCGCAACCGCCTACGGAGAGCATCCTCAGAGTGTTCCGGCTTTGGGCACTAGATGTCGAGGGCGTGTTGTCGGATTTGGCAACCTCATCGGATTCTTTTCCGGTGGTCGAGGAGATCTCTTTCTTGTCTATGTTGTCGCCAGCGGTTTTGTGCAGAGTATCCGCATCTTGTGTCAAGCCTACTTGGGCAGACGTCGACGAGTCCAGACTTCTGCTGTCAGGACCCTGGTCGGGGGTCAGGATTCCATCCAGATGTTCCCTGATGCTGAGAAATACCGTAGCGTAGCAGAGAGCCCGCGTGGGGCTCCATCGCGCAGCATACGCCTCGAGATAGTCCTCTCTCCCAAATGCAGCCGCAAAGTCGCGGTTGAACAGAGCCTGCTTCACCTCTTGCAGCAGGCTCGTGAAGCCGTCCGAGGTGAGGACCGAGTTGAAGGCATTGGCAAAGATGTCGAGCAGGCGTTGCTGCTCCGCCCGACTCTGCAGCGCTGTCGAGGCAGAAGAAGACGGAGGTTCTGAGGCTTGTGGCGGGCCTACTGACTTTTTGTTGCCCTGCTTCGAATTCGAGTTGGCCTTTGACGAGGATGCGGCAGCCTTCCTTGGCGGGCCTGACTTCTTGACCATTGCTGCAGCCAGAGATAACAAGGCCTGGCTTTTTAGCAAAGGCGTGTTAGTGGGCGTGGAGATATCTCGAGAATTATTTGATAGTCGAAGCTGGTATTTCGAGTAAAGAGGTGTGAAATAAAAAAAAATTCTTCAAAGCGGGAGTTTCTTATTTCGGGTGGTCCCCTCTGGTGGACAGCTCCATCTTATTTTTTGGCACCTCTCGAAGACTCCAAAATGATGGCATTGCCGTCGTGGTGTTTCTGTATCCTCACTTACATGTAGATGACGTTTGTCCCTTTTTCCAATCGCCTTGGTTCCTGTCCTGGGGTGAGTGCAAGGGTAGATTCAAGCCCACGAAAGAACTCTGATAGTAGGCAACGTGTACATCTGCCCCCCGTACCAACTACCTAGGTCACAGCTGTGAGAGCTGAACGAGCATGATGAGGGTTAGCTGATTCCTTTTGATATCCTTCCCAAACAAGGCTCTCCCGAGGAATTGGAATTAGAACTGGAGCTGGTCCTGGTCCTGGTCCTGAGGCCCGTGTCAGGCCCGACGTCGGTACGATAGACGCCGGCAACCCTCCCCACTTGGGTCGAGGCTGCCCTACCGGCCGGTCTTCGGTGAAGGCGACAGACGTACCGTTCGTTCGTGCCATGTAAGTCGGCGGCTCATCAAGTCATGTCGTGAACA
Organism: Fusarium decemcellulare; assembly: GCA_013266205.1. NCBI lineage: Eukaryota > Fungi > Ascomycota > Sordariomycetes > Hypocreales > Nectriaceae > Fusarium > Fusarium decemcellulare. Next base: position 34,738 of record JAAGWO010000833.1, read on the forward strand.
GGATCAGATCACCTCTCGAGGCCCTTTTCGCCATCATGACCAGGCGGCCGCTGGCTGCAGTCAGAGTTTGGGGCAGCGGGCTGATACATATCATATCAGCCGTTACATATCCTTGATAACCGCTTACATAGTGCATCCCTTACCCTCTTGGGCTGGCCATCGCCGCATTTCCGCCGGCGTTCCGACTGCTACCACACCTTGCAGATTCCAATGCCTCGACGAGCACACCCCCAACTTTGACACAAGCAGCCATATCGCCATTCGCTCCATGCGAGTTCGGCTCTCGTCCCCGACTGTCGCTTCACTCATCGTGCTCCAATGTCGACACCGAGACGGCCGCTCTCGCGCTCGACCAATTAGTTGTCTGGATTGGTGCGGATGGATCGTGAAGGTGTCCAACAGCCGGTCCAACCAGGGACTCGGCTCTCTTTTAACCAGCGGGCCTATTTACTTTGCTGTCAAGCTCCGCAGCGCTTGAGCAGAGCCACAGCCCACGGAGTGGTGTCCGACTCGGTGACGGGAGACGGAGTTGCCCCTCTTGAAGCCCCCGCGGGGGGCCGCCATTTCAACCTCTGTTCCAGCCCATCCGGCCTTTGTGCCTGTCCCCCTCCCTCCGGTTAATTTGATGAGACGGATGAGAAGGCTCTGCCGTCTCAGAATGAGCGAAATACCTGTACCGACTACACCGAGCCCAGCGTGGAGATGCCTCAAATTAGTGCGTCTACAAACTAGCCTTGTACAAGAACAAGTTGGGAAAAAGCCGCAAATAAGGACTGGACGAGCTCGACATGCGGCAAGATGACCAGCAAAACATCTAGAGAACACCAGCATTATGGACATACGGAGGCTCACTGACGGAGTGGCCAATCGACGTCACAGAGACGAGGGTTTATTAGTTGGTTACAAGACTCCACCCAAGACGTCGAACTGGTCAACCAAGGTGCTGAGAACCAGAGGGATTGCGTCAAGGGACAGGCTCCTGCAGGTTAATCTTGGGCACGTAGCAATTCCATTGCCTCTGAATGGGCTTTGGCCTCAACTTGACTCGAGAAGCCGGCCGGGATTGGTGGTTCCGGTGGAACGCTTCGAAGTGTATCCCCGTTGAATACAGTATCAACTCCCATCGAGAGCTCCTCTGAGGCGAGCCAAGTTGCAACAAGGAGGGGCACCCAAAGCACCTTGGCGTCACTGGTGCCCCCAGGGATCCAAAATATCCCCCACCGGGACCCCACTCGGCGTCTCGCCGGAGCCATTGACCTTGTCCCCCGCGGCGAGGGCGGCGACAGAGGCGGACTCACTTTTTTGGTGAGCTTGGGACTGAGTTGAGTTTAGGTGAGGCGAGGTGAGTGTGAGCTTGTCTCAAGCTGGCCGGCCTACCCTTTTTGGGTGGCTGGAGTGGAAAGAATGCCCTGAGATGCGCGCTGCATGGCGCCGAGAGGCCCTGGAGCCGGCACCCCTGGCAGCCCGAGAACCACCCAAGCTCCATGGCCGCCACTCCGCGAGCTGCGTGTGTGTGGTGTGTGTGAGCCGTCGTCTTGATGAGCAATCTCGTCCCCAACGTCAACAGGTACCGCTCCGGCCCTCATTGACTCCATGATGAAGGAGTGTACCTTGGTACCGCCATTGTACCGGCCTCGTCTCGTACCCAGCAACCACCCCAATGCCTTGCGGGATACCGCCCGGCCGACCATTTTTTTCAAGAGTGGGAAGGGGAAAACTGGGGACCGCTAAATACATGACACGACCCCTCCAGCAAACGTCAGACTTATTCCGTTCATCTTCCCGTCACTCGACTTTCTCTCTTCCCTTTTTTCTTCCTCCCTCCTCCTCCTTCTTTTCCTCCTTCATAGAACCAGTCTCTCATACATCAAGCAAAATGGGTTACGGCGAGATCGATCAGAAGGCCATCAACACCATCCGCACTCTCGCGGTAAGCTCCCCTCTTTTTGCCTTTCTCCCCCTCCAGCTCTCTGCATTGGATTTTACCCCGCCACGACTGCCCCGCCATCCGCCTCTGGGATGAGGGACAAGGCAAGAATCTGGTGAGAGGCCGTGTCACAGCCTCGCAACGAGAGCGTCACCGCCTCACCGATTCTGCGGTCGCACTCACTTTTACCGTGTCGAGCTGGTGTGCGGCAGCTCTGGGAGCTCCCGGAATGAGTAGCCAAGAAGAACAATGAGAACTAACCAGCTCCCAACAGGTTGATGCGACCTTTCACAGCAACTCGGGACACCCTGGTGCTCCCATGTGAGTTTTCCCACCTCTGCTTCCTCGCCGTCCTCGCCGATGAGCTTCCCGCAAGAAAATACAGCCACACTGACGCTCTCATGAAGGGGCATGGCCCCTGTTGCCCACGTCCTCTTCAACAAGTTCCTGAGGTTCAACCCCAAGAACCCCGACTGGTTGAACCGCGACCGCTTCGTCCTCTCGTAAGTCTTTTACCCGGCGGCCGGCGCCATCAACCGGCGAAACGAGACAGAAATTGACAACAGCTCTCCCCAGCAACGGCCACGGCTGCATGCTTCAGTATGCCCTCCTTCACCTTTTTGGCTATGACCTCAGCATCGACGACCTCAAGGCTTTCCGAGTACGTATTCCTGATGCCGTTTCATCTCCCAAACCATGCTAACCACTGCCATAGACTGTCGACAGCCGGACCCCCGGCCACCCCGAGGCTCATGACACCCCCGGTATTGAGGTGACCACTGGCCCTCTTGGCCAGGGTATCTCCAACGCTGTTGGTCTGGCCATTGCCCAGGCTCACACTGCGGCCACTTTCAACAAGCCCGGTTTCGACCTTGTCAACAACTACACCTACACCTTCCTCGGCGATGGCTGCTTGATGGAGGGTGTTTCCAGCGAGGCTTCTTCCCTCGCCGGTCACCTCCAGCTCGGCAACCTGATTGCCGTCTGGGACGACAACCAGATCACCATTGACGGTGACACCGCTTGCGCCTTCACTGAGGATGTCCCTAAGCGATACGAGGCCTACGGCTGGCACGTCATCACCGTCAAGGACGGTGACCACGACCTTGAGGGCATTGAGGCTGCTATCAAGGAGGCTCAGTCCGTCACCGACAAGCCTTCCCTGATCCAGCTCAAGACCACCATTGGCTTCGGTTCTCTGAAGCAGGGCACCCACGGTGTCCACGGTTCTCCTCTCAAGGCCGACGACATTAAGCAGCTCAAGGAGAAGTTCGGTTTCAACCCCGACGAGAGCTTCGCCGTTCCTCAGGAAGTCTACGACTTCTACGGCAAGCACTCTTCCGAGGGTGCTGCCCTCGAGCAGGAGTGGAATCAACTCCTCGCCAAGTACAAGGAGCAGTTCCCCAAGGAGCATGCTGACCTCGTCCGACGACAGTCTGGTGAGCTCCCCGAGGGTTGGGAGAAGAACCTGCCCGTCTACAGCCCCGCGGACCCCGCCATTGCCTCGCGAAAGCTCTCCGAGACCGTCCTCAGCAAGGTCGAGGCCGCCATTCCCGAGCTTTTCGGTGGTTCCGCCGATTTGACTGGCTCCAACCTGACCCGATGGAAGGAGGCTGTCGATTTCCAGCCCAAGTCCACTGGCCTCGGTGACTACTCCGGCCGGTATGTCCGATATGGTGTCCGTGAGCACGCCATGGGTGCCATCCTCAACGGTCTCGCTGCCTACGGTACCATCCTGCCCTACGCCGGTACCTTCCTCAACTTTGTTTCTTACGCTGCCGGTGCCGTCCGTTTGTCGGCCCTGTCTCGCGTCCGAACCATCTGGGTTGCTACCCACGACTCGATCGGTCTCGGTGAGGATGGTCCTACTCACCAGCCCATTGAGACCCTTGCCCACTTCCGTGCTCTCCCCAACACCCTCGTGTGGCGACCTGCCGACGGTAACGAGACCAGCGGTGCTTACTACGTCGCCCTGACCTCCAAGCACACCCCCAGCATCATTGCTCTGTCTCGTCAGAACCTTCCCCAGCTCGAGGGCTCGACCATCGAGAAGGCCGCCAAGGGTGGTTATGTCCTGCACGAGGTTGAGGGCGCCGATATCACCCTGGTTGCCACCGGTTCCGAGGTTTCCATTGCGGTTGATGCCGCCAAGTTCCTCAAGGATAACCACAACATCAAGGCTCGCCTTGTCTCTCTGCCCTGCTTCGAGGCCTTCGACCTCCAGTCCAAGGAGTACCGCCTGTCTGTCCTCCCTGACGGCATCCCCTCTCTATCCATTGAGGTCATGAGCACCATGGGTTGGGAACGCTACACCCACGAACAGTTTGGCATCAACCGCTTCGGTGCCTCTGGTGCCTACAAGGATGTCTACAAGGCAAGTTTTCCCCTGACCCTGTTTAAGCCAAGCTTTGGCCCAAGTCTTTCCCCAGACTCCACAGAATCTATCGCTAACCCCTGCCACAGAAGTTCGAGTTCACCCCCGAGGGTATTGCCAAGCGTGCCGTCGCGACCGTCGACTTCTGGAAGGATGTCCCCAACATCCGATCTCCCCTCAACCGTGCCTTCCAGCAGATCATCTAGATTTGAGAATAAAATAAGAAGAAGAAGAAAATACCAGAACAGAACAAGACTGAAAAGCTCGGGACGGGACGAGCCCGGGTGGAATGATGAGCTTATGCGAGTGATGACGATGGGCTTTGGAGCAAGGTTTTATGGACTATCGGTAAATTAGACGTCTTTCGAGATGAATTCAAATCTTTTAGAACAAGTACTGTGGTATATGTCTCTGCATCAGGCTATACGTCTTCCTCCATGTGATTTAATGATACAAGAACAAAAACAGAGATTACTGGGTCTCTTTCAACCCAAATACCATGTCGATCTCTATGCGAGGTATGAGCTGTCTCGCTCAAGAGTATGTTCTGTAAACCCAAACACTCGCGGCTCGTCTGATGTGTAACAATGATGACGGCTCGAGTTGGCAAAGGGGTCATTTCACCAAGACGTCCTCCCACTCTTGCTCGTCTGTTTCTCATTTTCCTCTCATGTGCCTCTGTGGTATCGCATTGTATTGCATCGCTTCGTAATCGTGGTTCGTCATAGCGCATATCAACGACGAGTCCCCAGCATGGCGCCAGGATCATGTCATTCTGGGCCATCCTCGTTTGCGCGGTCCTGACTGTCGGCCACCCATTCCCTCTGGAACTCTCTGCCGACGCGCTCTAGCCTTGCGGAGGCCCTGCGAGCTTCTCTCGCTTCGTCAGCGGATCCCGCGACGACAACGCCAACAAGCAAAGGTGCCGCATCCTCGGAGCGGGGGTCGTCTTGCGGTGGCGGAGGTTCGGACCGTGGTGCTCGAGAGTCGGGGCCGTGACTTGATCCACGGGCAGAGCCCGGACGGCTTGACGAGCTAACGGCGGCGGCGGCGACGGCGTTGGCGTTGCTGTTCCCGGTGGTGGGCTCAACGGCGTCTCGAGGGTCGAGATAGGAGTGGACGACAACGGGACCGCGC
>JAAGWO010000834.1:0-39618 GCA_013266205.1 Fusarium decemcellulare
GGGTAGGAGTCCACGAGGAGACGGTTCCCGATGGTGGATTTTTTTCAGTGGGCTGTGTCCAGTCCTGACTAGGGCGTAGCTGGGTGCTGACTCTTGTTTTTTGTTGATGTTTGGAGCCGCTCAGAAAAAACAAGGCCCGTCGTCGGGTGAATTGCTTTGGGCAGGCCGTCTCGTTTCTTTTTTGCCTTTGGTCGGCTGTTGGTTGGTGTTGGTTGGCTCTGTCGTCCTAGCGTTCGTGAGGCGGGGTGTGACTCGTAACAAGCGACGAGAGAAACTGATAGAAAATGGTCCCAATGGATGGTTCCCAGAGGGAGAGGCAGTGGGACAGAAGGATGAGAGCGTTTCCTAGTCCGTTGGAGAGCCGTTGAAGAGCAGAGGCAGAAAACTAGCCGGACATGGACGGTTATATCAAAAGCGGGAAACCAAGTTGTGCATGGGATGGGATGATGGGGCCTCTGCTTCTGCTGGTCGGGCGTCTGGGCGGCGGCTGGGCTGGGCTGGGGTGCGCGACAGCACAGGGCAGACCAAGGCCAGCGAGCACCTTGACTGATGGAGGATGAGAGAAGAAGCGCTCGGCCGCCGTCCACGTGTTGAGTCGCCGGTTGGGCGCGAGTACATGGGTCTGCTGTTGCTGTGCTGCTGCTGCTACTGTACCGCGGCTGTAGGTGTATGCGATGTGATATTGCCGTTGTACTTTATGTATGTATGAAGCATGTACGTCTGCTGTTGGGTGGTGCTGTGTGGTGAACTTGACATGACCGGTGAGAGGCCCCTTGTACTTGTGCTTTCTTCTGCCGCGCTGTGCTTTTTACTTTTGTGCCCGGCGTTGATTTGCGGATTCGACAGGCGGTGATGGACTTGTTCAGATGCCCTTGCTCGTGCTGTGAAGGTATTATGGATTATGCAGTGTACACAAAGAGTATAGCAAAGCCGTTATACCTTGAGCTGGCAGGGATAAGGTTGCTGATGTGGCCGGGGGGGCACGCGCGGGGAGGTAACCTTGGGAGAGGAGATGGCCCTCCGAGGCTGGGCTCGCCTGAGACGAGACGCCGTGTCTCTGGCCTTCTCGCGGCTGCTCTCAATTCCCCTCAACTCGGTGACGGAGGCAGTCGGTGACGTGGTGACTGGGGTAAATACAAGAGGTGGGATTGGGAGACGACGAACAGGCAGAGTCACAGGTTCGTGGTCGACTGGGCAGCTGATAAAACCTGGATCCGCTGGCGGGCAAGAGAGCGACCTCCAGTGGGCGCTTACAGGGCGGACTGTGTTTTCTCAAGGCTCTCCAGGGCTCATGAGGTGGGGGTGCGGCCCCTCCCCACTGCAAGGCCTGCAGAGTCCACAGAGAGGTTGGTCAGGATTCGGTTCGAAGCAAGCCCTGGAACTCTGAAGAAGGAGAGACGTGGTGGCCCCGAAGCCTTGCCCTGGAGATGGGGTCTTGACTCTGAGAGGCTGGTCACCGTATGGGGAAGAGAGACATGCTACGGAGTAGGGAGAGACAAGGCGTGTAAGGGGCCAATCCTTGCGTTGTTTGTGGCTTCCAGTTCCTAGATTCTGGCGTTGTCGCTGGGCTGATCTACAGACGACAACAAACTAGGTGCAGCTTCTAAACAATGGCTCTATCTGCACAAACGAAACAAGCACACGGTGAGACGAAGTGGCTGCTGCTGCAGAAACTGAATGCCTGGAGTTGGAGGGCCTCGTCTCAATGAGGCACGCCTTAGACCACACCAAGTCTGAAGTTATGCTCATCCAAGAAAACGGCAATGGTGTAGCTAGGTAGCTAAGCTTCTGAATGCTCTTGTGAATGTGAAGGCACATGCACCATGCACCGAGGAACGAGGCCAGAGAACACCGAGCATAAGCGACCAACGGCTGACGACATATGGCTGGCAGGGATTCGGCGATACGTTAATGGAGGGCGATTGACAATAGAAAGTCTATCATCGTTGAACATTGGTATCTAGCACTTCTTGAGCCATTGAGTTTCGATTGTGTTCTTGTCTTGATTCTCCCATATCGAATTTATCTTAGGCTAGCTCGCCGTTGGATATCGGCTCGTGTAACGCCCAAAGTGGTAAGAGCAACATTTTGGCAGGTGCTCCTTCTCTCACATGGCAATAAGCTCTCCCCCGATTTCCCCTGCGCGGAAAGATCGTCGGTATCGCAAAATCTTGTTTCTTTTCTTTTTTTTCCTCCCCCAATTCCTCCCGCTCTTCGTGACGCCTTCATCCTCGTTGATTTCTCATCATCGCGCAGTCCCCGCCGATTTGTTGTCATCAATCCTATGCAATCCTCTTGGCCACTTGCTCTCTCCTCATCCCATCTTTCCACTTGTCGTCCCACTTTGTACAGCCCAAGCTTCCAACGGATCGCTCCCTGTCACTCCCACAGCCTGGACTGACCAGGGCATGGCTCAGAGCACCGGTGACAAGGGTACCAGGAGCTTGACAAGAGCCACTGGCAGGGGGTACGTAGCCCTGTCGTCGAGCATCTGGCTGGCACCGCCTCTCCGGGTCGCCCACGCGAAGAAGCCAGTCTCGATTTTGCTGTCGCCGTTTCCGCAGAGGGTCTGGAAGTCTATCCGTGTTTCCGGGACCCCGTTGATGGATCCATGAATCGCGACCACGGTATTCACCGTCTCTGTCACCGTCTTCTTCGCCTGGCCGCCGTCTTTTCTGCCCTGCGACTCCTATTCTCGAGCTCTCGTTACGGAAGCGGTGCGCGTGCTCTGTTGGAGCAAAGTTCTTAGCGACCCCTCGACACGTCGCTCGGACTTTTCAGACTTTACCCGCTGTGCCGCCGCCAATGAACTCAATGATGCGAATAGGAAACCGTTGACCGAAGCCGCTGACGGCACAATTTTTCTCCTTACAGCGGCCACATCAACTCCGTGCTTCTTCCAAGGCACAGTCCCCGAAGTGTCAAGCGTTTCCTCCTCAAAACAGCCCAGACTGCAGCATTACGTCTTCGTCTCCTCGACTTGGTCGCGAGGTGAAGCAGCTCCGTCGATCCCTTCCCCGTGAGTTGATAGCTGGAGATTTTCCAGCATGGCAACTGGGTCTCCCGTGTCCCGGCCTTGCAATCCCGCCCGGGTGTTCTCCAAACTCCTGAGTCCTGTGTCTACCCACTCATCTTTTTTCCGGTCGCCTCTGCAAACCCACTCTTGCAGTTCAATTGTACAATCCACTTCGTCATCGCAGGCTGCCTGATAGCAGCAGAAGCGGCTGCTTCCGACCCGACACAGACGATCCTTTCTTTTTTCCTCCAGACAGACGTGAATGGTCAATTGAATTTTGTCGGCGAACTCAACTGATTCGCTGTGCAGGGAAGGCCCTTACTGAAAGAGAGCGAGATCTCGTCCAGTCACCAGCTTGATGATTACTACATAACGTTTTAGGTAAATGATTGAAGAAAATTCGTCATGAAATAGCTAGATGCTTACTTTACTCTATGGTCAGGATTTGTTAACTTCTCGCGAAGTCTTACCTGGCTCCCTTGATGAGAATCTTGATGTGTCTCAACCATGGGGCTGGGAATTATTCCCCAGACGCAAGGAGTTGAAACCGCTACCTTGGGACGTTACCAGGATGCTTCGCCTAAACCTTGAGCTGGACATCCTCTCCCAACGCCTCATTTTGTCCGAGGCTTCTCTTGACATCAAGTCTCATTCTCTCACATCGCTGTCCACGCCCAAGAGCGGACACACTCGTGGTCTACGGGGCACTCTACCCATCGCGGCATAGCGGCCGCACCCCAAATTTTCCCAATGGTAGGGAAGCGAAGCCGGCGGCGCACCGGGGATCCATGGAAGAACATGGAAGGGCCCTTAGCGGGCAGGGCGGGTCGCTGTGGCTTCGAAGCTCAGCACTGAGAGGTTGCTCAGGTGCCCAGGGGACGCCAAAACACGCCGAATCGCGCCGGCGCAGTGGAAGCGACCGCCGTGGTCCAGCGCTCCGGGAGTCAAGTTCAGTGTGAAAAGCTTAACCTGCCATTGCTCATTTTACTGTCTCCAGTCTACTTGGGTCAATCTGCCAGGATCGTCCAAGCAGTTGTCGCATCGGACAAGTATCGAGATCCGACCTGCTGATCAGATGGAGACTGAAACGAACAGGTCGTGGAGAGCTGTCGGGGAATTGACAAACTCACTGTTTTGATCACCGTCAGGTCTTTCGGCAAAGTTTCCGCATTCTGCTTTATCGCGACTCTCTAACGGAACAGACCGACCTTCTGCTTCAAGTTCTAAAGCCCGCCCAATTCACGAAACCCTGTGTACGTACGGAGTACCCTCAGAAGACCCTCATCCTCGGCGCGCGGCGCCAGCTTCTAACCATCCCCCAGCGGCCACGATGGCCCTGGTCTCGGAGGTTGAAAACCCTGCCGCATTAGCTCATCCACGGTACCTGGGCCGACACTGTCGAGAAGGCGGCGACGAATGTTCTCTCCTGCCAGTCGGCGCCCGCGGAAGCTTGCAACCGTTCCGCTACTGCGCTTGTCTTTGGCGGTCGTTGTCGTTGCAGTCGGTTGATTTCGCTAGGGTTGAGGGGAGCACATGTTTCTGTGCGCATCCACCCAGCAGTGCACGAACATGGACAATGGACATGGGTCTGAAGTTTCGCATTGACACTTGCCCGACGGTTGAGAGCCAAGACCTGCCAGACTTGATCGATTGCGTCTGATACCGACAGCGAATTGCAACACGATGAAGTGCCGCAACTGCACCTTACTGATCTGGCCTGGCGCCTCAATCGAAAACTCTCTTTGAATAGGGCATCAGCCCGACTGGCGCTACTTCTGTTCCGTCTAGAACCCGACTGACAGACAAAAGTTGCGCAATTCTGCTAAGAAGGGGCAAGGTGGTTTGAGTTTGCACTTCACGACTCGTTGAGCTGTCACGCACATGTGCACCATGTGGCAGATAACGTCTGCGTAAGTCACTCGCTGGCGACGAGAGGGCGAGACGGTACAATCTCCAAGACTACAGGGTCATTTAAGGCGGGCGATTGTCTTGTCTTCCGGTCTCGGGACTCATCTGGCTTGCTTGTATATGCCGTGGCGTTGTGTCGTCGCTGTACTTTCCGAAGGGCTCTTCCATGACGGAGTTGCATGCAGGACAGGGGAAGAGTCGATTGGACAATGAGAAACTCTGGGCCTGCATTTCCTGCAGTCTATTTCACTCTTGCTCACCAAAGACAGGACGACTTGATTTGACAATAGCTGATCTACATTCACTGTCGAACACTCCGGGCTCTATGCTCCAGAGGACACCATCTCTCATAACCTCAACACATTCAATCAAGCTCCCCCAAACTCAATCCACAAGCACTTTAGCCGACCCCCCACAGCAGCCGTTGGCAATAGGGCTCGCCGGCTCGGCGAAGTTAATCCAGGCGAGCGATTTCTTCCTCTTGCCCAAGCGGGAACAACGCTGCGTCAACTTTTCTTCTGTTGTCTCCTCATCATGCTGGTCCGAAGTCTCCGTTTCGTTCTCTCTGGTTGGCTAGCGACTCTCGCCTGGGCCCCTTGCAGATCCCTACCTTCTGGGTCAAGCCAGCGCCGCCTCGTTGTTGGCCCGCAGAAACTTGGTGCCTGGGCAAGAGGGCTTGATGCCTCGATCGCTAGGCACTCCATCAGACCCTTGTCATCTGCAAGACGTTTCCTCCCACCATGACGACGATCCATACACAAACAAGGAAACGAGCTTGCTGAGAGGACAATGCAGCTTCATGAGCTCAAGAGGAACCACTTTTCGTCAGCATGCTGCTCCGAATTGCACAGAACCCACCGAATGCCGTCATGATTATCGCAGCAAGGTGGCATTGTCAAATTGGATTTGTTCTTGGGAACTGCGGCTGTTGTCTTGGTCAAAGCGTCCTGGCTCCAAGATGGCATCAGCAGTGCTGAGTCGAGTCGAGTTCTGGATCCCAGATCCCCGTTATAAGCCTGTTCGCACTGAATGTGAGACTCAAAGTTGGGACCGGCCCGCAGTGGCAGTTAAAGGCGTGCTATACGGTGTTGCATCCAGCCCCAGTGCAACTGCGCAAGCTCATTCAGCTGTTATGAGCTGCATACTCTTTACCGGGGATAACAAGCCAGCCTCCCGCCGAGTTGAAAGCTCGACATAATGACGAGACTGATAGAGTTAATGGCACGGACTCCCAATTTGGCCAGCTCTGGGACAGATTTATTCCTTTAATCGACTCACAGTTTGATCGCTTAGGACAAGGTTCGACCAGTTGGGAGACTATTGGAGCTTGATGCTGGAGCGAGCATCGGGAGCCATACGCGGCCCGCAGTATTTCAATGCAGGTCCAACGGCTGCGACCGTAATCACGCACATTTCATGTCAGCACTGCTACTTTGGCCATGAAGAGCCTTCCCTGCCAGTGTAATCATTCTTCACTCGATGGCAGCCAAGAAGAAGCATGCGAGAGTGCCGCCTACTTACCCAATAACTCAACAATCCGTCTTCACCTCCATTGACGACTGGCTTCAAAATCGTTGAACATGCGCCGTTTCTCAAAAACGGCGAAGACGACCAAAGTTTCGGGTCCCAAGCCTCCGAGATCTGGCCTAGAAATCTGTTCCTGGTGGCGATATAGGGCGCCTCTCTGCATGTCGATTGGGCAATGGGTTGCCAATCTCCAGTGCGGTTACATCGGCCTCATGTTCGTCAGAGGGCTGGAGCCCGGCGATGTCACCCAGTGGAGGCACGTTTGGAAGCTTAAAGGAAGAATTACCGGTTAGGGCCTCCAAACTGCTGGGAGGGATGCATGAGCCTCATGAATTTGTTGACAACAGTTTGACGTTTTCAGTCGAACCGAGGTAGGGCGGGGCCAATTGAGTTAAGAGGTGTTCCCAGAGCCCTGAAAACTCTTCAGATCTTATCGGGGTCGTTGAATCTTGCCCAGTTCGTCAGATGAACGTCACGATCTATGTCGGAAGACTGGGGGCTGTTCCCCGAGGGAGCCACCGTTACACCGTGCATTGCCATATCCGTGAGCCATGCTTACTGTCAGCCAGCCATTGAGGCCCGTTAAGGGTCTGATTGATGAGACACTGGAGTCAATTGCAGTCCTTTGAGCGAGCTTTGGAGTAGCTTGCAATCAACTCTACGATGATTGGGCAAGGGAAGCCAGAAGCTGGCCTCAAGCTCCAACAGTGAGACCGGAAGCAGGGCGCACGGGGTGCTGACGACAAGAGGGAGGAGCCTGGACCAACAATTCCCACTTCACATCTCCACCGGCTGACGAAAGAAAACCGATCAGAATTTTCCAATGTTCCTTTACTCCTCCCGGAAGGTCTGGATGCCGGGTCTGGGCGACATTCTCTACGCCGCTGGGAAGCGTCTGGCAAGGGATCCACGTCTTGTGTCTTACTCCGAGTGTTCGCCATGCGAGACGGCCTCCGAGTCTCTCCGCGAGATCCGCGAGCTGTGTCCTGTGTCCTGCGAGTGAGAGCGGAGAAATCGTGATGATGTGCCAGGCAATCTGCGATTTCATCGTGGGGAAAAGGAAGAGGGGGAATCGTCCGATCTGAATGCAGCGAAGAAAGGAACTCCTGGCCTCGAGTCTGCAGCCTCATGAGGCAGTGCTGAGGTCTCGAAAACAGCTGCGAGACGGACATTCCCATATTGCTTTACATTGCTATCTCACCATGGCCGCATGGTTCGTTCGATGGTGGCAAGCGGACGAACAGACATCAGCCGAACTGTGCAGCGGGATGAACATCCTGTGTCACAAGTTGACAGTATTACACCTCACAGCAGGGTTTCCCAACGTTGACTAACAGCCCTGGCTCAAGGCAATTAGGGCTCTTGCACATGCTTTTCAATGTGCCACCTGCTTGCAGCTGTGGCAATTGGTCCGCCGTTTTCCCAAAGAGGTCTAATAGAGGGAAAGGCTAGATTTGGTGTGCAGTGTTCCTGACGATCAGCCAGGGTTGTGCAGCGGCTGAGCCACCGAGCCGCCCCTGGGGCTGAGTTGAACCGGGCTGAAGCTGTTGGCGCTCTGGCACAAGCTCTGCTCAATTGAACATGCGATGCAATGCACATGTCTCTCAGTTGCGTACACGAAGGATTTCTGCTCATGGAGTCAGGGAGATGCCAACTTGTCCCTCGGCATGAGGATTCGCGATTGGTAATCGAGTTCTGACTGACTTGGACGCTTGCGAACCACAGCCAACTCCACCGGGTCCCAGTATGACTGGTCGCAACGCCGATAATCGGGTCTGATTTTGTCAGGCATCGGTTCTCCATCGCTCAGGCACCAGAAAGAGTTGAATGGTTGCGCTCGCCCTGGGGCTTGCTAGGCCCTAGTTGCGGAACCGAGGCCGACGGGAGGCTGTTTTCTCACGGGAGACTCCACTCAGCTCGGCATTCGGAGGGTCAATTGACTCGGTACTTGGGCGCTGGCCATTTTTAGCCCATCACCATGGTCTCTGGCGAGGCTGGCAATCAATTAATTGAACATGACCTTTGTTCCCTCTGCCGGCCAGGTGGCCGCTGAACAATCTATGCTGGTGGTATGTTTGGTCATCTGGATGAGACAATTAATCAGCGCGGCAAGCACGCTCACAGGCCGGAATCCCACATGTACCCAGCAGATGCAGTCTCTGCTGGGTACAAGGCAAGACGCAGATTGAAAGCTGTCGGTCTCTGCGGGTCAGCTGGGGAAGCTCAGGGCTCTGAGGCCGCAGCGCGAGTCTCGCGACCAAAGGGATTGTCAAACGGTCGGCTTGGCTCAGGGTTCCTCACCTGTCACTTTCTGTGTCGGTTCTCACAACAAATCCCTGTGTCGCTCACAGATGACGCTCAAGGCGGTGCGGCCCCTGCGGGTTCATCCCGTTCACCGCTGCGATAATCAATCAGTGCCCCTTTTCTTCCCATCTCCCTTGTTAGTCACGAGAGAGAGGGAAAGACAGCCAGCCGAGAGTCATCAAGGTCTGTTGGCCCTTGCAGAGGTTATCCACGTCCACCAGACAGGGCCCCAGCTTAGTGGCCTGGGCCGTGTGGCGGGCCCTCATTCGCCCAGCGCCTGGCGCCCAAGGCTGCACATGGGAGCAAGGCCTCTCAGACGACGCGCTCGAGATTGGAGTCAATTGATCATTTTCTGGGTTTCAGTTGAAGCGTGGGGGGGCAAAAGGCTGAGAGGTGGCCACGACGTCCGCCGCGCCCGGGGAGCATGCTGTGAGGCTACCCCGTGACGGCAGACGGTCTGGTACCCGTGTAAGTGACGCGGAGAAGTCTTCCAGCAAGGCCTCACCGGTGCATCTAGGACGAGATTCGGTCCCCGGCCGTGCATGGGGGGCAAACCATTGCACATGGGCTCTTTTGTTACGTGGGCAGCTCAGATAACAGTTCTCTACTGATCAGCTGACGCATCCCGGTGAAGTGTAGGTGCAGAAATCCCGCGACGGCAGACGGGCTGCGCTGTGGCGAGGAATCTTGGTCGAGTCGCGCCATGGTCGTCGAGTGAGAGTCGACGTGTCTATATGCCTCACTGCTGTGCTGTCTTGGGCGACGAGGTGACTGCATTGTGGCATGCGGTGGCAGCGGTGAGGCTGAGGAAATGGCAGTCTGTCTTGCAACTCAGTGCCTTGATTCGGATCAAATGGGAGGCTGTTGAACGACATGTGTTGGGTCGTGTAGACGAAAAGGTCATGATCTGCGCAGCGACTTGCAGGACGGGACATTTTGTGTTCAGTTGACAGCGGGATCGAGACGGCACATGTGCGTCAAAATAACCGAGACATATTGAGACCTGCATCATGCCCAGTTCCCGTATTCGGTGCAGGTAGGCCGAAAAGGCTGATTGAAGTCGTAAGATCGCAACACCGAAGTCGCGAAGCATGTGAAGTTTGAGGCGATTCACTGTGTCGCTGTAGGGTAGTTGAGATTGCTTTTGTATGAGTCACCACATTCGACAGTAGAAGCGCCCAGAGCATGTTGTTGGCGACGGTTTAGATTGATTGTAATCTTAGTGGTAAAATTAGATATGTTTAATGGTAATTCTGAGTCGTGTTCATCGTTGTCTGTTGTCTGTTGTCGCCAACACGGTGCAACAAGCCGATTAAGAGATTCGAGGAGATGCGCCACATCAACTCTGGCAATGCCACAACCAACAATTTTCTCTGTACGTTACTATTGCTCAGAACTTTCTCGAATCTAGGTACTTCGGGTTTGACTACATCAAGGTTAATAGATCAAGGGTAGTCCGAGTGAAGTGGTTGGGGCTCTGCTGCAAGAACCGCAGCGCAACTAGAAATACATGGCCTCCCGCCCGGTGAGAATCTCCAGCATCTACGATTGCCTGGGTGACTAGCCTGTTGTCACCGGCGACGCTCCTCCACTGGTCGCGCCTTCAGTCTGGTCAGACTGATCAGTGATGACCCCCCTGGAGCGCAGCTCAGCTATCAAGTCGTTGGCCTGGGGGTGATGCGTGGTAATGGTGTATATTGATAAGTCTTCCTTATCTCTGACAAAGCGATACTGTTTTGGCCCTCCGAGGATACTGTTCAGAGCTGCTATGACGTTGAGAACGTCGGGAATGCAGTCCGCGTTGATGCGGAAGAAGAAGGTCTTCAGTGTCGACGACATGGTGGGTGGTGAAGGGGCGCTCGAATTGGGGAGTTTGAACGAATACACTGGGATGAAGAGGCCAATGTGGGGTTTTTAAAGGAAGATCATGTAGTTATGGGGTAGAGATAGGCTCGTTTTATAGTAGGGGAGCGCGGTTAGATACTGACTGAGGGAGACCGCCGAGTATGAGATGCTATCCGTTGTTCCCGGTGGTGAATTACGCATGGATAAGTCGTGAAGCTAGATATCTAGGGATGACAGCAGTGTAGGGGAATTGGAATGTATTCACTGGGAGAAGACATGGCTGTTAGAGTTGACTTGGAGAGTGTGCTGCTTTTTCACGATGCCGCATCGCCTTGTATATACACTCAGTGATTAGACACTCTAGCCTATATCATATAACATTAGACACAGCAAGAAATGATGCGCTGTCAAGCTGGTGGTGAGCCCTTTACTGTAGGAAACTTCAATTCTAGGAAATACAGTGGCACTATTGGCCTACTATTAGTACATTTTGTGCGGAAGTGAGTCCTTATATTTCACTGTAGACTGTCTAGAGGGACTCAACATACGTGACATCAGACATCTCGAATCAACCCTGCGGAAGTTAAACCTCCTGAGTCGACTACCTGCCCTAAACTAGGCGTACTGAGAAGTCCCAACTACTGCTCCTTTTTGCTTGTGGCCCATTGATCCATCGTCTCTTTGGTTTCCCCTTCAGTCTTGTTAGGCTCAGGAGTGACGACACCCAGATCATGTAGCTTAGCCACCAAGAGGTGAGGTTGAGTGTTGTGTTCGGGGCAAGGGTAGGGTGTGTGGATGAGATATCCTGCCGTTTCCTCATGAAACTCGAGCTTATACTCGTCAGCCCCCCCGAGAAGGTAGTCTAGGGCTGTTTTGACAGCGTTCGCGTCTGGAACGCGGTCCGCCTCTATGCGGAGAATGAAGTGCGCCTCGTCCATCCACATGTTGATAGCGTGTTCTGGGAAATAGAAGAAGATGTTGAGTGAGCTGGTCTGGAGAAATACTGAAGATGAGGCTTGAATGGAGAAGGGCTGCATACGGAGTGGTTATATAATTAGGGGATGCAGTTAAAATACTGATCAGGCAGAGTCCGAGATAGTGTCTGTCACTTCAGGCAATGAATCAAGCAGAGAGATTTCATTGCATCAGAGGTTCAGGGAATGTAGCTGGGTAGAATTGGCCGTTATTCACAGGAAGGAAGTCGGGCTTTGGCGTTAGAATGTGTTGATGGGGTAGTGCTCAGACACTCTACTTTTCACGGCGTCGTATTCTCCTGTATGTGCCCAGAGACAAAAGCTAGACAACCAGTAACTATCGCCATGATATACAGAGTTATTAAGAGCTATAGGACGCTGGTGAATGGTTGTTTGCTTGGACAAACCACGGTCCCTCAATAATAGACGTTGATACCTGCTCTGTGACACATGAGGGATGGAACTTGAGGACCCAGATTATGCTATGTCAGAGAGCTATTAACCATTATCTACGCAACTTGGTTCCGAGTATTTTACTCTTAAATATATGATCACGAATTCTGGCTGGTTCCATCAGTGCCTCCTCCGTTGCGAACATCCGGGGGACCTTCTCGCCGTTCATTCCCGAACCTAAAAAGATCATGCAGCCATTCGCGAGCCTCACTCCGCCACTCTCTTACAATACTTCCAGGGTTCCACGCATTGTTTAGTCTCGTGCCTCCAAAGAGCCAGTAGAGAAATGTGGCAAACGTTACTCCGCCTTGTGAAGGCAACGTGGTATGAGAGCCCTGGCCGCCGACGTTAGTTGCGCACGCCCACGAGAAGGGCAAAACTCACATTGTAACCATCGTCTCCTGGTACATAGTAGACAATCTTCCAACGGCGTCCGAATCGATAGACTCGCTCTAGACTCGTCCCGTAGACATAATTCTTTCTGATCTCGCATTGCACATCGGCCCACCGCATCAAATTCCATCGACTTTCCTGTCGCAAGGCGCTGTTTATTTGCTGAGGGCCGTCCGGGACCGTGGGTTGCATATCCTCACTATCGCTGCGCTCGTCTGGCGACTCATAATTCTCGTAAAGTATTCGGGCTGCTCCAAAGAAGAGAAAGTAGTATGCCGTGCTGACTGCTAGGATGACGCCTAGTATCACAGGGAACCCGTAGCCTCCAAATGCGTATTCACTCCCGTCAGAGGCAGTGTATGGGGGGATCGGGTTGACGACAAGGATGGCCAGATTCGCCAGGATGTACAAGATAACCGTCAATGACAAGACAGTGCTGCTCAGGGTACCTCGCTCCTTGCGTCTGTTATCTGACGCTGCCGACCAGAGCGCTCGCTCGCGGGACTTGAGGTTGAAGAAACCCATACCCAGCACCACTGGAGAAGCCGTTAGCAGGGACACAGGGCAAGAACCAGCGAATAACTCACTCAGAACGAAGCAGTGAAGATAGGCATGGATATACCCCGGGAGACCAGCGGACTCTACGGTGCTGTGGATGCCGGCTGACGCTGAAATGACAACAACACTCATCAGCCAGTGGATTATCAAGCCACCCTGTGGTGCCTTGTGATGGAACTCGGTGTTGGAGGGGCCCTCAAAGGTTCGCTGAAGATGATCGTCTTGCTTGAGGAATCGAGACCAGGGCAGTACCTGGGCTTGGCCGATGGCTTGTTTGACTGTCACAGTCATGTTAGCAAATAGGACAATTAATGTCTGGGTGCTAGCCGTGGGTCTCGCTCAATGAGCAAAGACTAAAAGTGCGCCCGAATAACTAGTTACTAAAATGGGCTCTCCTTACCTCTTGAGTAGGTGTAGATGATGGCATTGAGGCTCCCAAAAGAGGATATCGCCACCATGACAGCCCAAGCCCGTCTGGACTCGGCACCGTTACCCGTAAGCTGGGAGTAGAAACATAGGGTAAGCCTGACGAGCAATAAACCATAGAAACAACATTTAGAAGATATGAAATACCATAGGTGGATAGTTGACGTTCGTCTTGCCCTTGGTGAGATCATCCCAAGTGATCGAGTGAAGCTGGGGATGGTCAGCGGGCCTGTTGTTAGGGCTGTGGTCGGGACTTACAAAGAGAGCTACGATGAGGAGGTAGAAGCAGCCAACTGTCCACACAGCAGCGATGAAGCCGCGGCGTAAGATGTAATGCTTTCTTCTGGGGATCTCACCGGCGACCTGAAAGAGCTGGCTGTCAACGCGAGATACGATAAATATGCTAGGACAGGGGGAACTCACAAAGGTAGCGTTCTCCCAGCCCTGGAAGCTGAACAGAACCGAGAGCATCGCTTTCGCAAAAACGATCTTGTTAGGCTCGGCAGAGTCATGCCAGATAGTCCAGTCGGCCGAGCGATCAATGTCAATATCTCGAGTGGTAGCGACGATTTCGCTAATTAATAGGCCAAGAAGGGAGCCGAGCTTGATGATGACCAAGGTCTTGTTCAGCCTTCGACCAAAGCCTGGACCAAAATACTGAAGGAGGCAGATGACGGAGAGGACTACGATGCCGATGAAGCGCATGAGGTCCCTGTTGATGTCGGCGGGGACGTTGTTCACGCCGGTCTTGTCGCTCTGGATACAGAGCAGTACCATGCGACCAAACTGCATGCTGTTGGTGCCCGAGTTGAAGAAGAAGATGGCCATGATGGAGTAATTTATGAACGTGCAAAGACCATCGCCGAAGACTTTCCTCCACCATCGAACATGTCGCGTTCCTTCATCGTGGGCCATGACGGTGGTTTCGGCCGTCCTGCGGCAGTTCAGGCTAGAGTCACTCTCCGTGGAAGGTGTATTAGGCTGTGTATTAGGCAGCGAGTATGGCCTCGTAACTGATCGCACGTTATCCGCCGACACGTACGACGTAATCTCGCTGAGCTGCTGGAGTTAGCACCTAACCTGGGCACGTGTAGTAGATGGGACCAACATAGATGAGCTCGCCGCCATTGAAGGGAAGAACTTTGGCAAAGTCGAGGTAGATGACCATGCTATATGGTGTAAGCAATTGAAGATGAGCAAAAAGCGAAAGAACGAGCACGTACCTCACAATGGAATACACAAAGCCGACTCCAAACAGGCCCAATGTCAAGGCTTTGTTTCCAGTCATCAAGAACACACTCGCTGGAGCTGTGTAGATACCGGTCCCAACCATCTTGTTGACGATGAGGGCAAAGACATCCAGAGTGTCTAGTGGGCCGCGGTCTATCGAGTTGTGGTTCTCCTCAGTCGAGGGTTCCCGCGGTCTGTAGGGCTCTGGATCCTGCAGGGCAGCAGGAAGCGACGTATTGTTGCGATGAACCATTGTCGCTTGTTAGATAGGATTTGAACAATAGCGGGGGATGGACGAGGTGAAGTCGAAGCTCCTTGAATCATATCCTGGTTCTCTAAGTGACTAGGCCCCTTATAGGTCTCACAAGATATTCTCAAGCAAGCCTTTTCAAGAGCACACGCCCACAAGCTGCCATCTCTCCAACTTGGCAAAAGGCAAATCAGGCTCCAGGGAGAAAGTTAAAAGGCAACACGAGGAGGCTTAATATCGAGGGAGGCAATGTGCAAGACACCCCACGATGTTCTTGGCATGGACAAGTCCAGACACAAGTTTGTGAAACCAACTCCTCTCCATAGACCAACTCAGCCTCTAGAGGAGTTTTATCCATCGCCTGACTTACCCCTCAGCCCAAAGCTGAGTGGCTTGCTGATCTCCTCCCTGCTTTGCGAACTGCACTTTTGGTCTCAATCAAGGCACCAGGATGCCAAGATACAGGTCCAAAGTTTATCATTATTCACAAAGTGACAAAACACAGCTGCACACCCCTGATGACATGCATCACGAGGAGCTATCTCTGGATAAAAACAAGGGCTTCAGGAAATGTCAAGTATGCAGCATAAATATTCACCATGATCGTCACACTCTTTCCACCTCATCCACAGTTTAGCAATAGCTCAAGCACTCTCCCAGTCCATCGACATGTCTTGCACCAGCGCCATCAGATACGACGTCCGAGAAGACGTTTTGCGAACCTGGCTGGTGGGCCAGTTCGGAGACAACGTAACCGAAACAGGCCTCGTCGTCTGGAATTACACGGTAGGCAGACACATACCTTGGACCCTCATACAAATACACTCATCTGTGACTAACACAATGCGAACTAGGTCGTCAGTGAGGGCCACAGCAGCATCTGGCAGGTCAGAGCACCACGACACATCACATCTGTAAGTCTGATCTGCCCCCTCCCCACCCAGAGGAGGCTGACTTGGTCGATTCTTAGGATGAACAGCACCAGCTGAAGCTCGACTCGCTGCCTAGAAGGACGCCTACCTTTGGCTCACGCAGGGGGACTGGTTAAGCTTGAACTTGGGGCTGAAAAGGTTATTTTGTTGATCTTGGCAACAAGCCATACTTGCGCCCGACATGTAGGGGAGCAAAGACGGTGAAGGGGGACGCAATATCAGCCACCAAACGCCTTCGGATTATGTACCTCAAGTCTAAGGCAACTGAGTATAGAAACAGAGCCTCAATTAAGCCCTTGGCTGGTGATGGGCTTTCTTTGGAGGCTGTGGGCGCTTCAAGGCTTTCCATCTGTACCTCTCTTATCATATAACATTTGTTAAGCTCTCATATCCATGTTTCACTCGCTTCCCGTAGTTTATCTCATCTCTCACGCATAATATCATCATGTCAGAGAAACCCGTCTGGCCCCGCCAATGCTCGCCCGAGGACGTACGCGCCGCCCGTATCATCCAGGACCTGGGCGAGACCAGCAAAAGTCTCTTCTCACCACCGTACTCCCCAGTGGAGATTGAGGTCGCAGAGGTGACCTCCAAAGGTAAGTCCAGAGCTAGCTTGTGATACATGCACTTCCTTTTGACACGAGTGCCTGGATTAGGAACTGAGGATTCCTTCCTGGACACTGAGGCGGCGCTGCGGGAGCACCTCTCCATTCACCACACGCCCAACCCACCTCAAAGCAGAACGCCCTGGAGGTCATCTTTCTTGTAGGTTTCAGGCAACCCGACCAACTAAAGTAGTTTAAGGGCTGACGTGGTGTGACTCAGTCTTCTCGAGCCAGCGTACAGCTGGAGCCACCTCCCCATCACCCAAGATGGAATGCTGAGCCTCCTCACAGCCTTGGACGTCTTTCCCAACATACACCGCTACCTCACGGCATTTGGGAGAAAGAGCTTCCCCAAGGATGAAGGCTTTGCTGGGTTCGACTCGGCTACCATCTTGGATCGTGTTGGCACTTGGACGTCATTTGGTAATGCCATCTACCCAATTTACTCACACAAATTAGATACTGACATTGAATGCTGTGGCTTAGAATCATGCTATCTCCTAAAGTACGTGGGAAAGAGAGATGGCGCAACGCCAGGGACAAATCCGTGGTCCATCCGCCACGCCCTGATCTACCAGAAAGTCAGCCGTGAAGCCACGCGCGTCTCACACATCCTCATCCGAGTCCCCGAAAATGTGAAACAGCAGCTAGGCAGTCATCTTCTGAGAGATGATGGAAACGTGATGGAGTTTGCCCAAGATTGGACCCACATTCACACAGCCTGCTTCAGCAGCGTTGATCGCGACTTGCGTGAGTTCATCAACTACTTAGATGAAGAGATCACAAAGGTGGTAAGTCATTATAGCTGCACTTTTGAACATGATATTTTAGGCTAAACCTGACAATGTAGTTTGAACGAGTCATCATGTCAGGCTTATCTCCGACCGAACTCAACGAGTTTGACTCGGTTCAGAGATCCACCAAGGATTTCAAGACACTCCAATACCTCTCTGACCAAGCTAGGCGACTCATAAACGCCATAACTCTCAACATGGAAACAATTAAATGCTTCCAGAAACAGATTGGCCACCTTAGCAGCCTTGGCTCGTGGGTTTCGGCAAGGCCCGATTCACTTGAGTCCCTATATCGGGTTCTGGACAGAACCCAACAGGAGCACCATTTCAGTTTGAAGAACGCTTCGGCTGTACTAGAACGGGCAAAAGCAACGTCAGAACAGGTGCTTTATCCCTTCAAACACTGCCACCATTAGTGCTGACCAGCTGTTCCCAGCTTCGAGATGCCGCAACCTTGCGCAACAGCGAGATCAACAAGGTGAACGCTGAAATGGCAAACCGAAACACCTTGGCAATCGCTCAGCTATCAGAAAAGTCTGAACGGGAGGCGCATGTGGTCAAGACACTGACCGTGCTCGCATTGGTCTTCGTACCTGCTGGCTTCGTAGCTGTATGTAGCCCTTGGTGCGCATCTTAACGGCGTGACTAACACCGCGCAGGATTTCCTCCAGATGGGTTACATCACCATATCGCAAGAAGATCCCATGAGATTAGCTGCGACAGCAGACCTGAAGATCTATGCAGCTTTGGCGATTCCATTGATCGGAGTGACTATGCTGATATACGGGGTCATTGAAATGATGCAGAAGATACGGGCAAGGGAGAGTCAAAAGCAAACAGTTGCACAAAGCGCAAAGCAAAGGAAAACATAAGAATGTATTTGGCTGCTAGCGTGTTGATCCGCCTCTCTATGCGGGCCAGAGATTCCTCGTTGCGTTATATAGCTTGACTAGATCTGCAGACTTGTGAGTAACTCGTTCATTGAAGAGAGCGACGTTTAGTCTCACCCGCTTCGTCCCTCAAGACTATGTGCATGCGACGAACGTAAAAGGCAGCGCTAGTTCCCTGCCCGCCTCTAGTCGTTGTGCCAAGTGGTATTGACGGGATGCTGAACAAGGCGGGTCTCGGTCCCCAGGCCTCGCGCCAGTTGCAAATATGGGGTATTTCGGTAGCATCAAAGTGTCTGAATCTATTGATGAGGTTTGTCTGCACGGTGTAAGGCGCGTTCGCTCGGCTGAGCATTTTCTGGGTGTTATTTACTGCACCATAAGGTTAGCACCCAGCCATGTCAGGGTTCATGGTAGGACTTGCAAGGAACCTGTAAAAGCGCCTTGTTCATCGAGAAGATGACCAGGGTTTCGACTTCAAGCCTCGAAGACAACAAAGATCGGGGTTGAGGAATGTTTCTGCCTGCTCGGTCGTAGTAGCGTAGGGTGTCTCTCGCCCAGAACTGTACACAAGAAGAGGCGAACCTCCGCTCCGACCGCCAAAATCCGGGTTCTTTGAAAGCGACGGTAACCCCAGAGAGGCTCCAGAAGAATTAGTCAAATGACACAACGACGACGGAGTCAGCAGCCCATTCTTACGTCCAATCGGAGAATATCTTCTTCTGTAGCAATGTGCCTTGGAATATATGGGCATCTGGAACAGTCGAGCTCAGTATCGTGGGATTGGGGCGGGCGGAAGTCGACTTACCTTGAGCAGAATGAAACCCAAAGAGGCAAGCTGGGCGCGACATGTCTCTAGGGAATATGAGACACTCAAACTTGTCCTGTGGGTTGGACCTGTCCTGAAAAAGATGTACCGGTACGAAACACCAGTGTTGAAGTTCAACTAGGCCCCGTATCAGCATGGGACTATCTCATCAACTCGACCATCAGCCTGGCTCGAGACTCACTGTGTATGCGATCAGTCCCCTCAGCGCCTGCCAATACAACGACAAAGCCAGAGGGTCTGCTCGATCTTGTTGCCGTCATATCAAACAGTCGGATGCGGCATTCGTTAGGGGCCGGGTTGCGTCCTTGCCTGCTATAGTCGATGAATTGAACTGTAATTCCTTGCCTATCCAGGCGTAGTACCACTCTCAGCCTTTGTACTTCCACGACGTAGAGAGATATTCGACTCACATGCTAAGAAACGACTGCGTTACGCCACATCCATCATCCCACCCAACCTCCCTGTGGTACCTTGCCTCCGACCTGCAACTCTGCAACAATTCCAGAGCAAGGTCGTCTCTACCGTAACTGCGAAGTTCGTCGTAATTGGCATTGGCCTGCTTTAGGCGCTCAAGTACTGTGCTGGAGGAGATCCTTTGGGAGTTGTCATGGTTGAACATGTCAAGTAACAAGTCACCAACAGCTTCCATGTATGTGTTGTAGGACGGGTCTTCTCGGAACATGCTCTTGATGCCATTAATAAGGTTTCGGACACAGTTCTTCAGGGCGCCATCGTTGTCGTTGAAGAAACGACCTTCGCGGGGCAGCGTCGCTGATCCCTCAACCCGGTTGGGGTGTCCTGCTTGGCTTAGAAGGCGAACTAGGACCTCAGTCATGATACATGCCAGCGACCAAACATCGTAGTTTAGCAGCACTCCAATGTCACCCGGCTCGCCCCCAGGTAAGGTGTCACTGGTTCCCGTATTGCGCGATTCGGGAGCAACGTATCTCATGTCTCCCTGGCGGTATGCCGCAGTTTGCGCCTGGCCTTGTTGCACGATGGTGATGCTTGACAGCCCAAAGTCGGCTATCTTGAGCGTTCCGTCAGCCGTAACAAGAATATTTGCCGGCTTCAAGTCAAAATGAAACATGATGACCTGGCCCGTCATGTGGCCGAATGGGTTCCTCATGCCAGTATGCATCACTGCCAGTGCACGGCACACGCCTAGCATTTGCTTCCACAGCCAGTTGTCTGGGAGAAACTCGTCATCACGGAGATGGGGAGATAGACCCTGAAGTAGCACATCACCTCGGAGAAGGCAAGCTAGGTCTGTCTCAATGTAGGGGAAGACAAAGTGCCATTGCCCCTGCCAGGTGTAGCAGGTCAGAAGAGTGACGATGTTGTCGGCGGCGGGCCTCTGGATCTGTGACACCATGCGGAGGATGTCTCGTTCCATGCTGAGTGCATGTCTGGGGGTTACCTCCACAGACTTTCTAACAAACAAGAGCTGTGTGAACACAGAAAAGTTAGCTAACAAAATATCTTACTCTCTCCAATCTGCCTCACCCTTCTTTCAATGCCCCAGCCGGCGGCGGAGCTTGGGTAATCTCTCATCCGTTCTTCGACTGAGTGATGCAATGACTCGTGGTGGATTTCGAACTTCTTCATTGTTCCAAAGGTGCCTTTGCCTATGTCCACCTCCTCGCAGAAGGGGAATACACTGATGTCCGAGTAGGTGGTGTGGGGGATGATGGTGTTGACAGAGAAGTCAAGCTTGACTGGGTCAAACTTTTCCAAAGCTTCCGCACAGGCATTCTGGAACAGATTTCTTTCCAGACCAGGTTCGAACAGAGTGGCGACTTGGCCGAGCAAGGAGGTTGTCGCCGAGCGGAGGTCCCTCGTATGGAACCCGAAGCTGAACCATGGGTACACAAGATGCAGCGTTCCAAGATATACCATGAGCGCCAAGAACAAGGGCCCATCTGGTCCACTGAGTATCTTCTCTTGGAAGTGGTTTTCGTCGAGGGGGGCGAACCCATGGGTGTTGAAGCTGCCAGTACAGCGATTGCATGTGCACGCCAGCAGTGCATCAATCGTCCTGTTGGACCCAAAATGCTCTCTTAATCCCCTTTTAGAAAAGAAGATTCTGCGGCTTGTAACTTGCTGCCCTTGAGGTGGCCCCCTTGGGGCATCGATATCGGGGATGGCACAGGCGTAGACAGCGCGGATATGGTTGTGACCTTCGCAGTTGGTTGAGAATGGGCCGAGATGCAGATACAAATCCATAGGCACGGCACGATATGATCCGACCGTCGACCGCTGGTGCCGTAAGATTTGTGAGATGCGTTCGTCAAGGGAGCCTAGTTGGTGCAAGAGTTGCAGAGAGAGCGGTTCATAGAGCCAACCTCCAACAGAATGCCGACCACAGGCAGGAGAGAAGGGTCGATGGCCGCATTACCAAGGGCACCACCTTGGTCAATAGCGACATGTCGCCTCGATGGCGAGGCAGTGTCAAATACCAGGCTGCAGGAGAAAATGAAGAGGCTTGCAAGCCTGGTGACACAAAACCCAAGGTGACTGAGCTTTCAGGCATCCACCCAGGCTGCAAAGCTCAAAGGGAAGCTGCCTTCGGGCACGGGAGACGCGGTTGCCTCGTTTTGAGACACCCCCCAAAGCCTACAGGCTTGGCATTATAGAGTGACACCGCTCAGTCGAGACATCTCGAAGGTGGCTTGAACCATGGTTCAGCTGAGGCTGCTGCACATTGAGCTCCCCCGTGTCTCTCGGCGCTGGAGCCTGATTTTGTTTTCCCAAGACAAAGTCGGAAACTCACACCAAGGTCTTGTAATAAGCCTGGATCTGACGTTGCCACTCATCTATACTTGGATCAATCGGCGGCTCATCAGCGAAGGGTAGCTCCTGAAATGCCAGTCTGTTGGCATCTCTTTCTCTGCGTCGCCGACCTTTTGCTTTTGCGAGTGGAGGGGCCTCAGTCCAGACGGGCAAATTGCACGGGGCATGTGCAACAGCATCAAGGTAACGGAACAGGTCTTCGTCACCAGGCGCAGCAGTCTCTGGTACCAGCTGACTATCACGGACAGCAATCATGAGCAACGCCTTGAGCGCAAAATGAGCGTCGTTGCCGGCCGTATGAAGTAAGGCATAACGGATGCCGAACTTGTCGAGAAGCTCGCAAAGCTTGTGGCAACGGGACTGCCGCAAGGGGAACTGTGCAGCCTTGGCTGTATCCAAGAAGTAAGAGGCTCGGTGTATAATCTCTGGGTCGATATTATTAAGAAACTTAACTTCCGCGTGGGTCCCATGCGCGAGTAAAACGTAGTCACGGCCATTGATAAGTGAAGAGATGCGCGATGCAAAGGTAGGGGGCGCCGGGCGAACAGGATTCTGACTCGCCTCCCCAGGCTCGAGCGTTATTAACTCCGTTTCATTTAATTCCCTAAAGAGAAAGTTCTTTGCGGCATTATTGCAAGTCTCTGAATTCCGGTTGATGAACTGGTAAGACGTGATGGCATCGCGAGGATCGTGCAGCTTCTGTACTAGGTACCGAGTATCAAGAATCGACACGCCAATACGGAAATCGTGGTCAGCGGAAATGGCTTCGTAGTCTTTCGCATCAACATCAATAGACACAAGTAGTACGTCCCTGATGAAGGTGCCTGGTAGACAATGACCAATCTGGGGTAGGTTGTATAGAGAGGTTTCAACGGTCTCCAGGCGATACCCCAGGATTTGTCGAAGAACAATGTTATCCTCGAGGAGAACTCCGGTGTGTGGTGGCGAGGCCATGTCTAAGCAAAGTCCTGCAGAGAAGAACAGGACCATCGTCTCAGTAATGGTTGAGCTGAGAAGTCTGGAATAGTATGGCAATGCCCATGATAAACTGGGCCGTGGTGGACATTTATCCATCTGCCTGGTCCGAGAAAAGTCTTCATTCTGAAGAGCAAGCTTTGATGAGTCATGAGGTGCATTTATCGCGATGCAGCTGTGAAGTATATCGGTCTGTATTGCTACAGAATTAGTTTCTTCGTCTCAGGTGCATACAAAAGGTGCTTATGCGAAAAAAGCTTCAGTATTAGAACCCCAGATGCAGCCAAATCCAGTGCCAGTAACATGCCACCACGCAGGACAACCAACCATCCTGCTCCGTAACTTTGCCGCTGCTGTGTGCACAGTCGGCTGCTTCTACCTCCTCATCATGACTCTCTTCATAAGTCTTACCTATCTCTGCGACTAGCTTGAGGCCAGACTTGACTCAACGCAGCCAGAAAGTGACTTAAACCTAAGTGCAGTGTCTTGGCCAAGGCCGACACGAGACGTCCCATGTCGGCCATCGACCAGCCGCTATATGACGAAGAGAAGGGACGATGAATGGAAAAAGCAATGCCCTTCGTTAAGTACAGGATTGCATGCCCAGCCTGAGCCGCATCCGTCTAGCCCCTCCACACCTTGCATTATCGTCAGTTGCATCTCAAGAAATGTGCCTTAGTGACAAAGGCAATATTAAAAAAATTCCAAGAAAAAGGTCAAAAAGAAAGAACATTCTGCGTCATCCGGAATTCGAATCCGAGCCTCAACTTTTCTCAGTGGAAGAGTTGAATCCTAACCCCTAGACCAATGACGCTTCTTGTTGAAAACGGGCCTCTTAACAGACCACAAGCACGCCGGCAGGTTCCTCAGACACGGTGGAGAAATCGTGAGTCCCTACAGTCCTCCACCGGGTTAGCCGCATGACAGGCAACGAGAGCCTAAGGCAGGCTGGGAGGTACTCACCTCTTCATCTGGGCCAGACATCATGGCAGCGACAACGGTAGAGTTCCCCCAAGTTCAGAGTCACACACACATGCGAACATCGAGCATCAAAGTACAATAGACCATACACATCTTGATTTGTCCATACAACCAGCCGGGCTTCTCTAGCCTTCTATGTCCTTTCACATACAGTATCAATCGTCTCATCCCGACGAGATATATAACCCTGGGCAAGCGCATAAACAGAAACCATTGCCCTCTGCGCGAAGTCTCGCGCGATGCCACTCTCAAAAAAACCGAAGCGCACGAAAAACGAAAAGCAATCAAACAATTATCGGCCCCCAGGCCAGAATCAAAACGCGCGCGCTTCTCTCGACTCAAACATGACCAATGTGGTATCTTGCGCATCCTCCAACGCCTGTCGCGAATGCAATCCTCATACTCTCATCAAATTGGTCAATGCAGTTGACTTTTTCCTCCTGCAACGCCGTCAAAAATGCAATCAGGCACGTCGTCAACTTGTATATGTGCATCTCCTGTCAAAAATCATCGTGAATGGCCTTGGCCATCATCTCACTCTAGGTGAGGTCCATGTCAGATCTCAAATCTGTCGCTCATGCTTGAGAGCGGGTTCGGGAGCGCGTCATGCGCTGGGGCTTTGCGGGTGTGCCGTTGGCAACCATGCCCAGATTCTCTGCGACCTTGGTGGCTCGCTTCGCTTTCGGAGTAGACGCCTTGGGCTTTGTGATGCCAGTCTTGCCCTGCGTGGCCTTGGCCTTGGCGGCAGTGCGACCCTTCTTGGGCTTCTCCTCTTGGACGCTCTCAATCGGGTCTCTCCATCCGACGCTCTTGCCCTTCTTAGTGTTGCTCGAGGCATCAGACGTCTGGCTCGAATCCGAGTCATCCTCTTGCTTGGTCTCTGCGTGCTTAGCCAGGACCTGAGCGGGATACTCGGCGTTGCCCTTGTTCTTTCTAGTGTTGAGGCGCGTCTGATGCGTAAGGTCCTGTTGCTCGCTTCGGACACTCGAGTTCAGGACGGCGCCGCCATTGCGACCTGCGCCAGATCGGTTGAGCTTAATGGGGGTAGGAATCGATGACTTGGGACCGCCACTGGGCTGAGTCTGTGTTCGAAGGCGGGACGAACGTCGTGTGACAGGGCCTTCCATATCAAGGTCGTCAATCTGTGTCTCGGTAACGTCGGCGG
The DNA here is from genome assembly GCA_013266205.1 of Fusarium decemcellulare. Taxonomy (NCBI): domain Eukaryota; kingdom Fungi; phylum Ascomycota; class Sordariomycetes; order Hypocreales; family Nectriaceae; genus Fusarium; species Fusarium decemcellulare. The sequence continues at coordinate 24,846 of JAAGWO010000834.1, forward strand.
TTTGGGTGGTGTCATCGACAGCAGCGGGCGAGTCAGTCATGTCAATTTCCAGCTCGGCCTTCTGGCGGCTGGTCTTGGTGCGTCGAGCGCGCTTAGGTGTAGAGTGCTTGGTATCGTCCTTGCCCTCCGTGGTCGCCTTGGCCTTCTTTGCGGGCGACTGAACATCGGCAGCGTCATCTTCGTGCTTGCGCTTGTTCTTCTGCGGACTACCCCTGTTAGGGCTTCGTGCCACAAGAGGCTGTCGCTTTGCAGCTGGCGCAATGGGAGAGCCTGTCTCGGTAGTAGTGGACTGGCGGGAGCGCTTGATGAACTCGCGCATGTATTCGCGGCCGGGGCTATCGTACTCTTGGCGACGGGCTTCTGGTGCTGGCGCTGGCTCAGCTTGTTGGACAGGTGTAGTGTTCTTGGGGGTAGCCTGTGTCTCAGGTGTGGCGACCGTTTGTGTAGGAGTTGCCTTCTGCTCAGGAGTAGTAGTATCAACATCGCTGGGTTCAGTGATCTGAATCTTGGGTGTCGGTTGGTTCACAGGAGTGAACGAAGTCTTGGGCGTGGCAACTGCAGGAGGTGTGGCCTTCTGAGTAGGGGTAGTAGCAGGCATCTGTTTCTGCTGGTCCTTCATAGGTGTCTCATTGACAGCGGCAGGCTCAATAGGAGCATCGTTGTTCTCCTGAGTTGTGGCGGCAGGCGACCAGGACATAGCCAGAGTCTCATCAGCTGCCATAGGTGTCGCGAACTTGGGAGTTTTCGCGGAGCTAAGCTCAGTGGGCTTGGAGGGTGTCCGGCGGCGAGTGTCCTTAACCTCGGGCCAGGTAACGACAAGAGTATCATCAGCACCCATGGGAGCCGCAAACTTGGGCGTGCTGGCGATACCAGCATCGGCCGCCTTGGCAGGTGTGATCCTGCTCTGTCGTCGCGAAGTGCGTCTCGTCGACATGGGACGAGTAGAGGCGGGAGGCTCAGCGAAGGCAATAGTGTTGTCAAAAGCCGGAAGCTCGGGTGTTTGGAAGTTGGCTGTGTGGTCATTGCCCTTGACGATGCCTAGACCTGTAACGTCAGGAGTCTTAAGCAGACCGTCGATAGAGGGAGTTGCTCGCATAGCTGAGGACTCGTTGGCGGGCGTGAAGCCAACGTCCGGAGAGCGGAACATAAGGGTGTTCTCATGAGCAGGTAGCTCCGGAGTTCGGAAACCAGATGCCTCCAGGCGCGTGCGTTCTTTGATGATGCCTAGGCCAGTGACATCGGGTGTCTTCAGCATGGAGCTGACAGAAGCGGGAGCCTGCATAGGTGAATTCTTCTGAGCAGGCGTGCGCTCAACCCAAGGGGAGCTTGCAGCCAAGGAAGCACGAGGCGCAGGGCCAACTGGTGTTTGGTCAACCTGGGCAGGGGACGACGACAAAGCCGATGACGCATTGAATGCAGTCTGGTTAGACTTGAAGGTGATCCTGGGGGAGGATGAAATGGCCGATGGCGAGGTGGTGAAGCGAGATTCATCGAAACCCTGGCTGGCGGGGAACATGTGCGCGTACTCGGCTGATAGCTTAAATCGGACAAAGAGTCGGCCGTTCTCCTCAGTAACCACGACCTTAGCGTGGCCATTGCAGCGATCATCCGCCATGCGGGACAGGGAGTAAACGGGAGCAGGAGGCGAGGAGACATATGTTCCAAAAATATCGGGGTTCTGGCGCATGTCGATATTGACAATGCCGTGTTCGATGGTAGCGCCGCGGTGGTCATGCGTAGAAGCCTCTGAGGCCTTGTCGGCGGCATCATCATCAGTAAAGACAGGCTCCGGCATGTCCTCGTCATTCGCGACGTTGCTGGGAGGCTGAGATTCGTTCGACCAATTGTCGGCGGCAGCAGTCTCCACGGCAGTCTCAATCTCGGCAAAAATGGAAACGCCCTCATCAGCAGCCGTCTCATCAGCGGCATCGGGCTTGGTAGGAGCAGCCTCGGCAGGAGTAGAGCAGGCGGACTCGAAGAAAGAGGCGATGGAAATATCATCGCGGAAGATGTCTTCCTCCTGGAATCGAACCTTGCGGGGAGAAGAAGAGCGGCGACGGGCCTGAGTCTTCAAATACTTGACGAGCAGAGGCTCGCTCTGGCGTCGGCGGGCCGCGTTCACATTCTTAATGCGCTTGGGCTCGCTAGCCTGGACGGACGCGTTCATCCAAGAAATAGAGTTGAAAGAGGGGGAAACCTCGCCAAAGTTGAAGGTAGTAGTGCGAGGAGTCTGAACAACGAAGTTGCACTTGGGCAGCTGAGGAGTCGACGGAGGAAGAAGAGAAGCCAGGCCGATAGGGCTGCTGGTCTGGCTGGGAGTAGCAGGCGACCGGATTGTAGGCATCGGGGTGAAGGCCTGGGGAGTAGTAGGTGCAGCTCGGTGCCAGCGCGAAGGGGTGGGAGCAACAGGTCGCGCGTACTTGATGGGCGACAGGTCGACGTTGGAAGGAGTCTCTTGGGAGGAAGAGTCGTTGTAGGAGGGAGCTCGGAAAACGCGTCCAGCTTGAGGGGTAACTTGTTCGGTCGATACCGACAGGTTCTCGCGCGCAGTATAAGCAGTTCGCGACAGAGGGCTGGAGTCGATGCCACCAGGAGTGATGGCAGGCTTTGCCGGGCTTGGGGTTCGGCGGAGGGGCGTAGATGGCGCAGAGTCTGACTTGGTGGGGGATGGTGAAAGCTTGGGGCTAGCACCAGGCACCAGCTTGACAACAGAGGTCGTAAGACGACGCATGCCGTTCTTGAGAGGAGTTGTGAGTCTGGAAATGCGCTTCTGGGGCGATCGCGACTCGGCCTTGAGAATGGGTCGTCGGATGAGAGTCGGGCTCTCTGGCTCTGTGCTGTCCATAATGTCGGACAGATCGGGGGCGCCGAAGGCAGCGAGCTGCTGTCGGGGGTTTCTGCGCATTTGGCGCATAATGGATGACGCTTCCGCGATAGAGGCAGTGGTAAGGTTAACCTCGTTCATGCCGTTTCGCATCGCTCGCTTGATGATGGGGATGAGCTCGTGGTAGATAGGTAGCTTGTTTCCGCCACTGGGAGCCAACGAGGCAGAAATCTCGGGGACATGGGTTCGAGCATGTCGCTTCTGAGGAACGACCTGGACATAGGTGCCTCGTCGGGTGGCCCGCTTGTCCTCGAGGGTGGTGCCAGAAGAAGTGGCCATGAAGTTGTTGGAGACGTCGACTGCAAATGTTAGTAAACAAGCAGAAATGAGGGTCGCAGTAGACCTACCCTTCGCCTGCATGAGCAGGTTGGCCATCTCAGCGCGAGAGCAAGGCTGGCCATTGAACTCGGCATCTTCCTGTGTAAACTCGTGCTTTGCGCCTCGGCGTCGAATTCGTCGCGCATCCTCGTCGAGAGCAATGTCTTCGGCGGTGGGCGCAGAAGGTTCGGGGACCTTGGCGGCAATCGATGCAGCAGGTGTGGCATAGCGTCGAGCGCAGAGTCCAATACGCTTCATGATCTGGCTCGTCTGGCCTGTGGAGGAATGCGGTTGAATAGGTACACGAACCCACGCGGGGAGTCGGATATGAGGAGTAGGGGCGGCAAGCTTCGCGCTCCAGGTCCTGTTCGAGTTCGTTAGTGTCACGGTATATCCCCAGCAGCATCGGTGCAAGCATACATCGCGTTGGTGTCGGTGGAGGTCGAGTCGCAGGGTGGGAAGAACGGGACGAATGAGCCGTCGGCAGGTTTACTAGAGATAAATGTCAACACACAAAAACAACAAAGCAAAGCAGGATCTTCGTCAAGAAAAGACTCACGTTTCCATGGGCGGTTGCCCAAACCCCCATCTGGGGACATCCGCCGCCGCCATCGCGAAGGATGCAGCGCGGAACGGTAGAAAGTAAACAAACCACCCAACAACGGGGCAACAACCAACAGCAATACGAAAAAGATGAGACGAAGCTTTCTGAAGCTGTAGAGAGAAGATAGAGTCGAGCTATTCGCAAGTCGAGAGTGCAGAGTAGAGAGAAAAATCGAGTTTGCGAATTTGCGCGACCGGTGGTGGAATGTTGTTTGTAGAAGTTGCTGGGATTTTGGTGGGTGCGGGTGGTGTGTGTGGAAGCCCAAAACGCCCGGACGCGTCTAAACAATCGCGGCGGGCGGGTCACGTGGGGGTTGCAGGTCGCATCTCCACCGGCCACAACACGGTCGCGATGGCCAGTCGTTGGCACTGCTGGGGTTGGGATGAGGGGTTATTGAAATTTACGGTCAATTGGGGTCGAAATTATTGGTTGTTGCGGTCTGTTCTGGCGAGCGCTATGCTTTCAGCCAACTTTGACCAACGGATGAAGCACCGACGTTTAAGCTTGTTCACCAACGAGTTCCAACGGATGAAAGCCCAGAGGCTAAATCGTTGAACGGACCCCTAAAGCCAATCCGTCGGGGCTAAATGCTTCCATGCCATAACTCTAGTGATTACTCCGTAGACGTTTTATGAAGACCTGCTTGGCACCAGCTCCCCGGCCTGGGCAAGGGTTCCTCGTCTTCACCGACGTTTACTACTCTGAGTGCAACGAGCATGGTGCCATTTTTCTATTTACCTGACAACAAAGATACATAATTTAGAGTGAAATGCAAATGCACAATGCCTTGATCCAATTTGAAGAACGCTGCCGCGAAAGGGGTCGGTTGTTCCCATCCAAATCAAACCTTTAATTGAAGTCAATAACAAAGATCGCTAAGATTAGTCATCATCCCTAGCTCTCCCGATTCGGTCAGGTGGGGTTCCCGCCCCGCCACTCCATCGCTTGAGCCGCGTCGCAGCGAAACGTCATCCCTCCAGGCGGCCATCTCCAGACACTCAAACCCAACCTCGAAGCATCCTCTCTTCCCTAAGAACCCTAGCAAATACACGACCACCAGTCGAGAGCGCATCCATCATGAACCGCCTTTTCGGCTCCAAGCCCGCGGGCCCTAAACCAACCCTCAACGGCGCCATCGGAAACGTCGACACCCGCATCGCCTCGATCGACACAAAGCTCAAGGCCCTAAACGGCGAGCTCGGCGCGTACCAGGAGAAGCTATCGCGCATGCGCGAAGGCCCTGGCAAGCAGGCCATCAAGCAGAAAGCCCTCAAGGTGCTGCAGCGCCGTAAGGCGTACGAGGCTCAGAAGGAGAACCTCGAGAGCCAGGTGTGGAATATGGAGCAGGCGCAGAACATGCAGGACAACCTCAAGAACGTCATGACGCAGGTTGATGCCATGAAGACGACCAACAAGGAACTCAAGAAGCAGTACGGCAAGATTGATATCGACAAGATTGAGCGGTTGCAGGATGAGATGGCTGATTTGATGGATGTGGGTAATGAGATTCAAGACAGTTTGGCGAGGAGTTATGATATCCCTGATGAAGTCGACGAGACCGAGCTGGATGCTGAGCTGGAGGCACTTGGCATGGAAGTCGAGTTGGAGCAGGAGATGGGTGGTGCGGTACCGGGCTTCCTGCAGGATGAGGTGGTGCCCGAGTTCGTGGATGAGCCACCACAGACTGAGGACAAGGTGAAGCAGGTCGCAGGTTGATTGACGAGACATTATCACGGCACTGGACATGAATCGGAGTTCAAGTGTCATTCGGAATCATTTGCTACAGGCGTTGGTCGGACACGTAGGGTCGCTCACACAAGCATACTATTTCACCAGTTTCAATCTTAAATCATGACAACACCATCTCTCATCTTCCGTCTTTCCGTCATTTTATTCAGACAGTAGGAATAATCTACAAAGTGTGTATGTAGTGTGCCGTGCACCTTGAATGCCTGGTACGCCTCTCTCACAAGAGTTGGTGGTACAAATGTCCCAGAACCTCAAAAACCCGCTCTCGCTGTAGCGATGTAATCCGCCAACTCCCTCGCTCAAATGAATGCTTTCCCGTTCAATGCGCCCATGGCACCATTAGTCGACCGTTGCGAAAAATCGTACAGCCTCCTCCAGCTCTGGGTCCTTGTTGCAAAAGTCCCATCCCACAATCACAGGGGCTTGACTGCAGCACACAATCTTGCGGGCGTCAAACTGAAGCTTGAAGACCCGCGCCGGGGCGTTCTCGGCCGCAGCGATGTGTGGGTGGTGGTGGCCAGCGGCCTGCAGCATGTTTTGAGGAACAGGCTGGCCAGCTACAATGGGCTGCACAGGAGGTGCACCTGGAGCATGTGTATTAGCCACGACTGGAGGCTGTACAGCTGCTGCGCCCAGATTACTAGAGGTAACTGGCATAGTGGGAACAGCAATAGTGGTGCGCGGGGCCGGAACGCTCGCAGATCTCTGGCTACCTGGTCCACCTGTCGAGTTGTCTCCGGTACTCTGGTGGGAACTGTTTTGGCTCGAGTTCTGCCTCGTTGGCATCTGGTTGATCTGAAGGGTCGCCAGAGCATCTGTGACCACTCCCCTCAACTGAGCCCTAGTCAGAGGCGAAGTCTCGCGTTCGATAGCAGACTGCAGATAGGCGTGGTGGGCGAGTGCGATTGGATACGTCGCGAGCGACTGTTGCAACGCTGCTGGTCCAAGAGGCACAGTCTGGTCGATAAGCGCCTGATATGAGGCCGCCGTGCGCTGGCTATCCCCATGGAGATCTCGTAGCATCATACGCGGCAGCGGTGTGCCATTCGTAGGCGGAGATCGTGGTACGCTGGTCATAGAGCTCGTAGATCGAGTGCGTACCGATCCAGCCATCGCAATAGTCGAAGCTATGCTGGCCGTGGCAGCAGCGGCATCACGCTGAGCAGCAGCCGCGGCCTCTTCTTGTCGAAGGTGGTGAGCAGCCTTCCAGACGCCCTCCTTGTCGCGTCTCCAGACAATGATGCTCTGATCGTAAGACCCAGACACAATGCGGCCGTACTTCCTCCCTCCGCCTCCGCCTGGGGGTAGCTTGGCCCCAAATGCCTGGAGGTCCTGCGGTCGCGAGCTGCCGGCGTTCGCCCTACGATCTCTGCGGCGTCTTCGCTCTAGGTTATGGTCGATCTCGCCAGCTTCAACTGCTCTAAAGTACTCGGCATCAATCGCCTTGGCCTCGGCCGGGTCTTCCACTCCACTATATGGCAGATCTCCAAAGCCTGCTTGGACGGTACGGACCAGATGAGCGTGTCCTCGTAGCGTCGCAACTTTGAGGCCGGTGGGTGCATCAAAGATACATACTTCGTAGTCGCTGCTCCCGCTAACGATCCTGCGTCCGTCAAACTCAACACAAGCAATTCCCTTCTCATGAGCTGGGATCGTCTGGGTGCAGACCTGGTCAGGCCAATTCCAGACCTTGATGTGCCTATCACCAGATACGGAAACAATGGTCCGGTCGAGAACTTGGATAGCATTTACAGCAGCGCTGTGTCCATCCAGGCGACCGATCATGGAAAACGCCGGCTTGATGGGAAGCTCTTCGGACAGGTCAGGCTCATAGCCGTAACGTCGAAGGTTGGTCGGTACAGGGTTCACCATATCATCCCCACCGTATCCCAGGTCGCCATGTCGCAGTGGATGCCTGTTGAAGATCTTGATCGTCTTGTCCTTGGAAGACGTGACAAGGATTCGTTTATCGAAGCGCACATTCAGCACGGACTCGTGATGGGCCCTAGTCAGCTTCTGAATCAGTTCACCTGTCGAAAACTTCCAGATGAAAACATTCGAGTCACTGCTACCAGAAACAAGTAGATCTTCTTCGGGGTCAGCATCAAACTGAAGACACAACACGGAGCCCATGTGGCCGGTCAACGGAGGTCGGATGAGCCGGCGAGTGTGGGCATCCCAGATCCTCATGGTCTGATCCCTGCTTCCACTGACAAGATAGTTCTTGTCGAATTGCAGCGTATAAACACACTCCTGATGGCCTTCCTCGGGAAAGTTTGGGTGAGGGAACTGGAAAGTTGTGTACTTTCCAAGCTCCCAATTTGACTCTAGCCTGCGTCGCATGGCGTACAGATAACGCCAGTTAATGCGGTACCTGGCCCGGCTAACGTCCCAGACATAGAGTGACGATGGCGGTAGCGTGTTGGCAGCGTCCGCCAATGACATCGGTGGTATGGAAAAGTCGGGATCGCCACTCGGCTCCTTGCGTTTTCCCCTGCTGTCTGAAGACGAAGAAAAACTCCGTTGCACAGTCGTAGTCCTCGCACCGAGGCCATCAAGGTCCATCTCTCCCATGGGGATGATGGCAGGCCTGCTCGACGAAAAGGAAGACGAAGGGCTCCCAAACATGCTGCCTGCAGTGGAAATCTCGCTAGGAACGGGTGTACGGTCGCCATCGGTCATCTCGAGATCTTCGTCGGTATTCACCACGGCGCGGATCTTGTTGGGGTGGGCGTCCTGCATCGACTGGAGGCGGTTGAGCTGACGGATGGAGTGGTTGAGACCGTTGTTGACCTTGGCCTCACAGGCGGCGATCTCCTCTGTAATGGCCTTCCACCCCTCCATGTAGTATAGGCGCTCCCATAGCTTCCGGTCCAAGGCCAACTCATACCAGGCTCGGCATGTCTGGGTCACGCTGACTAGGGAGACGGGATCGAGGAAACCAAGGATCTTGAGACAGATTTCGGCAGGGAGGTACTGGATAAAGTCGATGTATAGTCTCGGGTTCAGACGGTGGACGATCTCGGCGATGACGGAGGTGGGGAGGTTGTCGAGAAGGGCCATGGTCAACTCTGAGACATGTCAGCAACGTATCATAGACAAACGTATGATGGCAACGTACCAGTCCTGACCTGAAGGGGGAGAAGCGATGAGTTTGCGACGAGCCATGAGCTAAGATCGGAGGGAGACCTCAGGGTAGCAAGAGCGGCTTGGAGGTCCTGGCTGACGGTTGGTGTAAGAGGATCCTCCGAGTAGCCCTCGTCGGGTTGATGGGCGGGCGAAAAGGGATCCATGGAGGACAAGGCTTCCTTCTTGGACATGATTACGAGGCTCGGGGCCCCTGTCGACGAAGCAGCGCCCCAGGCGGGGGATTCGAAAAGCGTGCAAGACGGTGTTAGAGTCAGCGCAGGGCCGGAGGTTGCGCGCGTATCGCCGACGATGGGTCAAGGACGGTTGGGGATGGTTGGGCGGAAGGACAAGAAGCAGTGCCACGCCAGGACGCGCGGTTGGCCAGAGGACGCGACTCGCAGGGATCGTATCTGCAGAACCGAATGTGCTGGACTTGTGCAGAGCAACGACGAGAAACAGGGTCTTTGCCCGCAAAACGACGGCGGGGATTATGTACAAGTCGGTCGGCGGAAGACGACGTGATGGAATGGATGAGATGGAGATGTTGACCCAAGACGGGGATGGGTTGAAATCGAATGAATGTGACTGCGGTGGAAGTGGAGGCTCCAGGCTCCACCCAAATGACACTGGGACCAGTTGAATGGCTCTGTTTCCCCTCTGCCGGCCGATACGGTTGTTTCCAGGTTGCCCCTTTAGTTTTAGCGCTGAACCATGCACCGTGGCGCCCCGGAGCGCTTGCGCATCCCCTAGAGCAGGCATTAGCCTACTAAGGCAGCCCTACAATGATTCATGCATGGAGGCTTGCTTGTTGTTCAGCCCCTTGCCCGAGGCGGTGGTTGAGACAGGGCGCCAGCTATCTGCAGAGGCTGTTTCACTTGCTTCTAGTAAAATGTATGTTTTCTATTCTGTTTGTGCAAGAGTATGAACCGAAAGTTCAGAGCCACAACGGCCTAGACGGTTCAGGTCCCAGCGGGAGGCGTCGGGGCTCAAGTTCTAGACGGGGCTAGATTTGGCGATGATCCCGGGTAGGACACACGACTGTACAAGACACGGGGTCTCTGCTTCACACTTGTTTGTAATAAGAGGAAAATGCAATAAGTGATTATGTGATCTTAAATATACGAATTTCTGCATGCTGAGACTTATTAGCATATCCATTGCTTTGCGTAATTAACGAGTGTTATCGCGTGACCTCTTAACAATCACGTCAAAGGCGGAACAAGCTGCACATCACAAACGTCCAAGCTCCCCAGCTTGGGTGCTCAAGTCACAACACAAATACAGATCAAGATCAATATTCCAGAAATTAATAACTGAATTTTTTTTTGACTCATCAAAATATCAAAGAAAAGTCTTCTACATCCAGCGGAAATTCCTGCAACAGCGTGTTCCAGTCTGGTATTACCAGATCCCCATCAGCATTCTGTTGAATGCCCTCAACCACATTCCTAGACATATTGTAACTAGCCTGTGGATAAACTCGCACATTCTCTTGGACTTGTTCAGCCTCCCCTACCCCTGTGTTGTCCTTTCTACCGCTTTGCATCAGCATCATTGCCCTCTCTCGGAGAGTGACAAGCACCGTCCACTTCAACCCCTTCAGAGGCCCCTGCTCGGCGCCCTTGACACCTTCTAGATGCGTTTCCACGGCGGCAAATGCCCTGCTTGCGTTTGGCCCGTGAGGATATACACACAGGTATCGCAGAATGTAGGCCATCATGTGGTACTGGGGAAACGCCCTGGCTACCCAGTAATAAGGCTGGAGATCTTCATCCCCCCACATGCTGTTGGAATGCTCCAGCAGCTCCATGGCCTCTAGCATATCACTCTCGGTAGCCCACGATGCTCGGTCATCTGGCTGCTGGAGGGTCTGCCACTGACGTCGAGTGACAATGTCGAGCTTTCGTAAAATCAAACGGGCAATGATTATTGTCATCTTTTGCTCTGGAACGACGGGGTTGCAGCGTTGGAGGATATCTTCTGTTCGTGACATGGCTTCTCTGATGATCTGGGCCCGGACTTCTTCGCCCGGTGTACCGTCTGCGGACCACCCTAGCTGGTATAACTGGGCCCATGCCCGTGCTACTTGGATGCTTACTAAAGGCAGTGTCATTCGAGTCCAGCCTGGCCTGGAGGGCGGAAGTTCCTTCATCTCTGGTGAGAGGTCGCTGTCGTGTAGGTTGCGCGGCTGGTCGACTCCGAATACCTGGCTCGAGCTTCCTGGGTTCTGGATACCATAGTCCTCGGCACCTCTTCCGTCTCGTTCCAGAAAATGCCACCATAGACGTCGGCGGATCTCGGACTCGAAGGGGGATAATCCAAGTTTCGTGCCGTCTCGGTGAAGGCCCATTGATTGCGCTGCGCGGATGGCGAGACCGTTCATTATCCAAACTGCCCTGCCCGAGTTGTGAGCCCGCATGGCTGCCTGCGTTGATATTAATACTATCCATCGACCAACCAATGCCCGGATCAATGCGTACCAAGTAGATTGCCAAGGCCTGCAGTAGACTAAGAGTCGGATTTTCCAAAAAGTCCGTCTGAGCCAGAGCCTGTTCCAGACCAGTCTTGAATCGATGGAGGGCCTGAGTCCTGTCTTCTCCCAATACGCCATCTGGGTCGTCAGGGTGTAGAGATGTAGCCGCTGCATAATATATGGCAAAACAAAGACCCAGGTTTTCGGTTGATGCCTTGTAAGGGTCGTTTATCACTGTGTAGAGTAGCACTTCAGTGGTGGGAATATGTGCAATCCTGGTGCAAACGTCGACGCAGTCGACGAAGAGCTTCCACAGCTTCATGGCTACCCGTTTTGGGGGGTGGTAGCTGGCGAGAGGAGATGAAAAAGAAGAAGTAGACAGAATACCCATAGGGTTGAATGGCGAAGCAATACCAGTATTCGGTGGAGACTCGCTCCGCGGTGTTGTCAGTGCTGTTCGTACATCGTGCTCCTGACTGTATCGTTAGAGAGAATACTTGTGATGTGATGATTTGGTTCCGTACTTGCTCGATAATACGAGAAAAAAGAACCTCATTGACATAGTGGCTGACTCTTCCTTTGCTGAATAAAACCCCATCACTACGGCTTGGCTCTGATGTCTCTGTTTGTGGCGTTTCTGTTTCTGGTTCTGGTGGCCTATTCCCTATCGGCACGAGAGCTGTAGAGGTTTCTGTAGAGGTTTCGGGTTGAGGAGTAGAAGCCTGCCCGGACCGGAAGGCCTCGAGCGTCTTCTCCATCTCCGAGATGCGACTGGCGACATCATTGATGGTAGTCTTGCGCGTGCGCCGCACAATCGGTCCCACAGGCGGATACGAGCAAGGAAAGCCACCCCTTGTGCATTGCGAACAAGGCGATCGTTTATCGCAGCGGACCTTTCGGCGGTGGCATACCGCGCAGGACCGCTCGATGTTGCGGGTAGTCTGTGTCCGAGGCCGAGAAGACATGGTGTAAGCAGCTCCGAGATTCTCGAGTCTTGGCTGCAGCAGTCGGCCGAGTGCTTATGAATAAATGTTTCGGTCGTCTCTGTTGAGCGAGGCCGAAGGTGAACTATTTCCGAAGCTTCGGGGTATTGCAGGTGGAGAATTAATCAGGCGATCTCATTAGATCGGCGGCCGTCCTTAGCGTCGGTCTCGGCGCATGTACATGGACCGAAGCCGAAAGACGTAATCAGGAAGCGTCATGCAACCCCATCCATCGCTCCAAAGAGGCTCTCGGCCTTCGCGTCGAGGATAATGTAGGTTGCATTGGGAATCTGAGGCCCTATGGGGCTGATGGGTCCCCCTTTCAGCTGGGAAATTTATATAACATTAGCTGCCGCTCGCCCCCTTGTTGTTTATCTGATCTGCAGCCGCATTCAACTTGAGCCTCCAAAAGTCTCGACTCTCGAATCCCAGCGCCATGGCTTCCTCATCTGCTCTCCCTCCGCCGTCGTCGCCTCACATGTCTGATGTGACGCTCCAGACCGCGCAGCTCAACGACCCTAGTTTCCAGGAAAAGTCCGACCTCGAGGATGGTAACACGCAGCAGCCACCAACTGCCGAACCCCCGGCCGGTGGAGCTCCTGATGGTGGTCTCGAGGCTTGGCTCGTCGTTCTTGGCGTTTGGTGTACATCGTTCTGCAGTTTTGGTTGGATCAATAGTGTGTACTACTTGGATGAAGCATTGAGGCTTGGCTAATCGTTTATAGGTGTTGGCGCTTTCCAGGAGTACTACCAGAATGATCTTCTGAGCAGCTACTCGTCGAGTACCATTGCTTGGATTCCTTCGTTGCAAATCTTTTTCATCATGGGCATGGTGTGTTTGCATTCATAATTCTTTTCAGCGTGTCGCCTTTGCTAACTCTTCAAAGGGGCCCATCATTGGCAAGCTGTACGACAACTACGGCCCTCGCTATCTCATCCTCGTCGGCAGCTTCCTCCACGTCTTTGGCATCATGATGGCCTCGATCAGCACCGAATACTACCAGATCCTGCTGTCGCAAGGCGTCTGTTCCGCAATCGGCGTCTGTGCCATCTTCCAACCCGGTAATTCTTCAACTCTCTTCCTTTTATGTGGTCGGTTTACTGACATGGACAGCCATGTCTACCATTCATGGATGGTTCGATAAGAAGCGCGGAGCCGCCTTTGGTCTCCTCTCCACCGGTTCAAGCATCGGCGGTGTCATCTTCCCTATCATGACCACCCGCCTCATCAAGCAGGTTGGATTCGGCTGGGCCATGCGGACCTGCGCCTTCATGATCCTCGGCCTCCTCATCATCGCCAATCTCACCGTCAAGTCTCTTCACCCACCGAAGCCCCAGAAGGTCAGCCGCGCTCAGCTACGGCAGCCATTCCACGAGCCCGAATTCGTCTTTGTTATTCTCGGTTTCTTCTGTTTCACCTATGGAATCTTCGTCCCCATCAATTATCTCCCCGTTCAAGCCCTTCAGGTTGGCGTGGACCCCAACATGGTTCAGTACCTCATCCCTATCCTCAACGCAGCCAGTCTTTTCGGACGCATGTTTTCCGGCATCATGGGTGACAAGATCGGTCGTTACAACATCTTTATCGTCGTCTGCTACCTCTCAGCCATCTGGATCCTGGCCCTTTGGATCCCTGCCAACACACAGAATGGGCTCATTGCCTTTGCCGCCCTCTTCGGTTTCTCCTCCGGCGCCTACGTGTCGCTCATTGCACCCCTCGTCGCCCAAATCTCCCCTCTCCCCGAGATCGGTTTCCGTACCGGTATCGTCTTCTTTATCTCCTCGATCGGCGGCCTCACCACTAACCCCATCTGTGGTGCTATTCTTGATAAGCCTCACGGCTGGATCGGCGTCAAGGTGTTTGCTGGCATGTTCTGTCTGGTCGGCACTACGTTTATCGTTGTTGCGAGAATCCACCGTGTTGGATGGAAACTCAATGCTGCTTTCTAACCATTCTGACCTGACATATACCGTTATAGAGAAGGGAAATTGGGGAAAATTGTTTCTTTTATAGATTACATGCACGGAGTTACTTGATACGCCCGGTAGGGCTCAACTAGTCTCATCTCACTACTCATACATACATAGACCTAGATGTTAATACAAATATGATGGATACCCGCACTTAGACCTCTCGGTTGTTGCTATTATGGAAGCCGTAGGGAAATCAGTTTGCTGACTAACCTGCGTCACATTTTTGTCCGCCTTTTGCATTCCGAGTTTCGTCGACTCCAGCCCATCAGTGTTAGCATTTACTTTTCTCATCTCCTAACGTAGTAGAAAATGTCTTCCTACTCTAGTGCTGATGATGAATACGACTCTGACGAACCTCCCGAGCTTGTTCTAGACCTCGATAAACTGAAGGACCGCGCAACGGAAACGATGCACGCCGCTTGCACAAACGTCAAGCGACTGACAAGGGGCTCCCGGCACGAGATATATGCGCTCGGGTTTGAAGAAACAGACGCGACACCCCATAAATCACTTGTGCGCGCCAAATACTCTTGCATTGCCCGTTTCGCCCGCGTCAAGGGGACAGTTGCCAAGGAGGAGAGCGAAATTGCCACAATCCGCTACCTCAAGCAACACACTAGCATTCCGGTCCCGGAGATTTATTACCAAGATCTAGACCC
>JAAGWO010000835.1:0-15847 GCA_013266205.1 Fusarium decemcellulare
CTGAAAATAGTACTATGGTCTGGATCGGAGTAGAGATACATAAAGAAGCATGTACGAGAAGGTCCCGAGCAGTTCCGGGCAGAGACCCGGAGCTCCAGAAGAGAGACATGTATGTAGTATCTATAAACGCGCCTTAAACTTGGGCGACTCTTTCATACCATCACTTCTGCTCTTCTTGTTGTTTCCATTGTCTTTCTTGATCATTCGTCTACCTTCAAAGAAACCCGATAGTCCCCCGATGCCGAGAGCTGCACCGGCGCCTTGCACGGCTCCATAAACGGAAGCAACTCCATAGCCCCCGGCACCAGCACTCTGCAGAGTTGAGAAAACGCTGGGCGCAATAACGCTTCCGATGCCTTTTTGGGCGCCAGCGGCGATGGAGCCTCGGCAAGAATTAGACAGGAAGAGCCCCGAGAGCGTGGAGGAGTATACTGACTTGATGCAATACCGCTCGTCTTGAATCCAAACATGGCGAGAGCAGGCCCGGCAGCAAGGGCTGGAGCTGCGATGGCTAGGGCACCGATGCCTACGCAGGCAGTGGACACTGGCCGGTCTTTTGCGAACTGACGGGCCTGTCTGCAAGTCAGAGAATGCTTTATAGTCTATCGAAGGACTTCTCACCTGAGAGACAAGGCTTGGCCTGGCTTCCGTCCCTCGTTTCGGTGTCGTCGACTCGTCGGTTGTTTTCATCTCACCGCTGATTTACGAAAGATTAAATGTTGGCGGCCAGTGTTTTATTGCAATCCAGTTGACGAAAGAGGGTGTATGCGCAAGAGAGACAATTTGTGAGGTTGTAGGTGCTTGAGGGGCTCGTCATGCGGGAGGCCGACCAGACGGCCTATGATGCGACCAACAACCAGTCAAAGAGAGCAAGGGTATGTATCAGAATGACCGATTCAATCTCACGGCGCCTAACAGGCAGCAATGATAAGGGAAAGGAAAATGCGAGACGTGAAAGGTATCATGACTCTTAGGATGTTCATATTTAGATCAGGAAAACAACGGTTCTGGATCCAGGGAAAAACAACGACTCCTTAATAAAAAAAAGCCCCCAAAAGCCCCAAAGAACCTACACACTGCGAGGGCAGCTCCGACGTATCCACAAAGGCAAGTCATGGCAGCCAAACCATATCCGCCCATCCCAGCGCTCTGGAGAGTCGCGAATAGACTCCCAGCTCCAACATTACCAATCCAGCTGTGGATGAGCGCAGCCATAGACCCTGCAAGCTTTATCAGTATTTCAAGCAGCCCGATGATGGACAAGTTGCACGAACCTGCCTGGATTCCAGCAGTGGTGAATCCAAAAAATCCCAGTATGGTTTGCACGGGGGCAAGGACAGAGGCAAAGAATGCCGCAAAGGGTAGGAAGAAGCCCATAGTGCAGGGCTCTGGCGAGTGATGCACTGAATTTACGTGTCTGTTGTGAAGTGAAGCTGGTTGTTTCGTGGACAGTGTGTGTTGTAGAAGAGAAGTCGACGAGATTGCTGGGTTGGTTCTCGTTATATGTGCTCATGACTGACACTGCCACCAGGTGCCAAACATATACTGGGCCATCACTGGTTCCCAAATATTGTTGGCTGTGGCCTAGCACCTGCCCTCTTTGTTTTATAGTTCGCAAGGCTCTTTGGGCTTTATATCTTGTTCTGCCGCTTGCCTTGGACTTCTTTCTTGAGCCTCAGGCGGAAATTCCTCGCTTTCTCGACATTGACGACCTGATAGTCTTGCTTCCATAAAATGCAGCTACTTGAGTCAAGAGTCAATGAATCATCAATACTTGTGTATTTTGTTTAGCTATCTGTGACTACCACCCACTCATGCATTCTAGCTCCCCCTGGCCACCCACTTACAACCATAACCAAGTTGTGATTCTTAGTCAAGGCTACTGTCACGGTCGTCATCCTGGGTACCGGCCTCATTTACCCACTCAGATACCAGAGACCAAATACCTTCCCCTCCGAGCACTGCCCCAGCTCCCTGAACCACACCGTTGATGACAGCGGTCCCATATCCTCCAGGGCCAAAACTTTGAAGAATCGCAAACGGGCTTAGGGCAGCGACGTTACCAATGCTACTCTGCCAAGCAGCGGCGAGAGATCCTAAGATAGTGAATGTTATTAGAGACTGTCCTGCGATCTGGTGAAGCTCTATCAAGAAAAGGGCGATCACTGACCTCCGGCGATAGTGTTGCCAAACCCCAGGAGGCTTGTAACGCCGTGCAAGGGCGCAGACCAAAGAGCCGGGCATACAAAGGCTCCAGCCCCAAAAACGGCCTTTATTGCGGTTGTCTGCATGCCATCCTAGTGGTTAGTTCAAGTCCTACTGCGTATTGTTCCACGAGCACTTACAGCGTTGGACATGATTACAACATGGTAGGGGCCTGAATAATATCAAATAGAAGATTGAGAGATATCAAAGGGAGAAGGAACAAGCAAAAAGGTGAAGTTATAATATGGGAGGTACAAGAGCCTTGATACTCGCCCTTCTGCGGGAGGCCTACCAGTATGACGTCCTCAAAGACTAAGCCAGCACCAGGCATCAAGGAAGAATGTCTTGATTGATAGAAAGTAAATAAGTAACTAATGAATGACAATTCGTCATAGACCTAGTTGCTCCATAGTTCTCAAGTGAGGCTGCGGCTCCTTGATGCTACGGCCTCTCTTGGATGGAACAGGACTACCAAAAGACAAAACCAGCCCACCCGCCCATCCAATTCTCCCGTCGAGATGAGTCTCGATTTAGTTCCAAGTCATCGAGTTAGTATATGTTGTAAACAAGATTGCTTCACGGGCCTGCCTTTATCTCTACTCGATCCTCATCTCCGTCCTTCTCACTCTCCTCTTCAGCCTGCTTGGCGTCCCGGTCAGGAGGAGCTTCTCCCGGCTCCCCTGGCTCATTCTCGTCCTTTTTCTTCTCGGCTTCACCTTTGCCGTCAGACTTGCGACCCTTGTAAGCGGCCCCTCCGCTCCCAGCTGCAAACAGCGCTGCGGCGCCTTGGACAGCTCCGTAGACAGCAGAGACACCGTAGCCCCCGGCACCAGCGCTCTGTAGAGTCGCAAATAGGCTCGGGGCGACGACACTTCCGATGCCGCTCTGAGCACCAGCGGCGATGGACCCTGGAGAGAGGGAAATGTTAGTATATCCAGCTCCTTTGAGAAGTGGTCGGCAACTGACCTCCCACGACGCCGTTGGCACCGAAGCCCGCAAATGCAAGAGCCGGCCCAGCTACGATGACTGGAGCCGCACAGATAGCGACACCGGTACCCATTCCAGCCGCAGCATAAGGGTGTTCCTTGGCAAAGCTAGCCGTTCCTTGCGCCGCCTGGATGAGAGGGCATCTAGTATTAGCTTAAGATTCCGAGTTTATCCAGAGACTGGGACTGACCCGAGAGACAAAGGACTTCAAGTTTTCAGCCATGATGGAAGAGTTGTTCAGGCGTGACGGTGATGTCAAGGTGCGAGTTGAGGGTTTTGGTCATGAGAAGGATGCTAGATGAAACGAGGCTGTGACATGCGGGAGGCCGTCCACCAGCCGCCAGTCACTGGCTGCACTGTCAGCGGCTGGCTTGACGACAGGCAACAGGCAGCCAAGATTGCCTCATTCATCAAGATATGCATGAGTATATGCTTGTCATATGGGGGTCTACTTGCGGTCCTAGTACAGAGTCACTCTTGTAGTGGGGTGCCCAACTCGAATACGCACAGCAATCTTGGCGGACAAAGAAGTGTATTTAGAAACGACTATGGGCGGTAAAAAGCACCCTAGTCCTTCCATCCATCCTTGTTCAATCCTTTTGTTTCTCTGAACCAGACTTTAAAGTGCGAGGTTCCCTTTCTGCTCAATTCTTCCCCATGAATCCATCCGACAAGCCCACCTGAGGATCCAGCATTCCATAAAAAGACCATGAACCCCTTTCCAAGCCCCTTTCACGACTCCCACCCGCTTAGACACTTCGAGAGTGAGCCATGGTCCTTTTGTTGGCGGTGGACACTTTAGTCCAGGTGTCCAGGCTGGTAGATACGCCGGCCAAAGCGCAGGAACAAGTAGATCGGAATACCGATCAAGAAGAGATAGATGAGGACGGCAGTCCAAATGATCGTCATCATCTCGATAGTTACCAAGATGAGGTAGTCAATAGGGAGATTATCCATCGTGAGACGTGACAAAGCAGAGCAGTTGCGATGCGAGGTAGAGTGAAGATGGGTCAAATGATTGACGATTGATGATTGCTGTGAGATGCGAGTTGTGAGATGTGATGAAGATGGATGAACCAGTCGAGTCTCGTAGAAGAGAAGGTTATATAGTTCATTTGCTGGTGGTCACTATTGACTACTTCTATTCTTCGTCTGTTTACCTGTATCCTAGGGACAAACAAGACTCCAATGATATCGCCGTTTTGGAAACAATAGACACGCAGAAGGCTAGGAACTCCAGGGGCATCCAATTCATCATTGATACAACAGAAGAGATGCAACATTACACCAAACAGAGGCTCCTGCACTGGGTGCATGTAAACGAAAGATCTATGCAGCCGTAGATCCCAAGTAGCACATGAACATTCATTTACTCTCGCCCACATGTAGAACTAGCCTCATATTACCATCGGGAAAGAGCAATCGAGCCTTCTTTTGCCCTGTTCCAATACCAAAAGGTAGATCAAGGCAGCACAGTAAAATCTAAATACATTAAGGTATTCAGAGGCATCATACCCAATGCCTTTCTTCACAGCGAGATAAACCAATGTACTTCACAGCGTGCAGTCGGGAAAGAGTGCTTGCTTAGGGATTTGAATGCAAAGTTCAGGTAACTCGTCCTAATCAGCAACATGCCTTGGCCTCCATTTCGCCAGGTATCCGTTGACCACCATCCACTGCCAGCTCTCCAGCGATAGATCAACTCGTAATCCGAAACGTTCCATTTCCTCGCTCAGTAAAGGTATCCCCGTCTGGCCAGGTGTCTCTCAAGCTCACCAGAAGCAAGCTCGAGATCCACAACCATGGTCTCGGCATCAGCAGGACCGCAAGACCCGTAGTCGCCGCCCATGTCGCAGCAGATGCCGAAGATGTGGTAGAAGCGGTCGATGAGGTGTTCCTTTTCAGTCGGAATGGGATACATGCCCTGGGCAGGACTGTACAGGAAAGGGAGGACAATGTCGGCTGTACCAGAGAGCACCTCGCCGAGAAAGTAGCCCCCTATCTTCGTGTTAGGACAAGGCGCAGAGCCAAGCTGACTGAGAGAAGTTGTACTGACCTCCCATGACAGCAAGAAAGGCAACCATAGAAGTAGCCAAGATAGCTCGGAGGGGGGTTTGGTACGGGGTATGCGCAAGGACCGTGATGATGATTGCAGCCGCAATGACTACAGACTCCATGATGAGAGTGGTGCGAAGAGATCGTCTTGGTTTTCTTGATGGTGTGAAAGGTGGAAGTCGATGAGAGATGAGGAGAAGAAAAAGTCAAAGTCTATGAGTGCGAAGAAGAGGCAAAGATGCCATGAGCACACTTACAGCTCTCCTCGGTGTCGTTCACTCATTTCTTGCTGTTGTTTACCAAAGAACTGATATGTATAGCTTGCAAACAGGGAGGTTTCCATTCTAATTCTTCCACAATGGATGTAAATGGACAAGAAGAACCGTTTGGATATGTGATTAGAACTGAACTGCTATACGTTGGGATGTTCTCGTTTGGAGTTGAAGGATTAGTGATAAGTCGGATATGTAAGCAGGATAGCAACAAACGGCATCAGCAGGTATATCGTTTCGTCGCAACAACAATCTAGAAAGCCGTTTCCCAATACTTGAACAACTGACCCATCGCCATGACTGCCTTTTGGCGTGATCCCAAGTCTGATTCCAGGGATTGATAACATCATTCCCTGCCAATCCCTCGCCACCATCCAATGTTTTCAAAACTCACACGCCCTCTGACTGGGTTCCTGCCTTTTTTCCTTCTCTCATGGCCAAGAACAAGGTGTACAGATTCCTTCCGCATCGCAACAATATCCATAGAGAGAGGGCCAACCGGTATTGACAGCCGGGATTGAATCCTCAGACACGGCGCACCTCTTCAGGCACTGAAAGAGCATGCTGCCTAGTCCCAACGAAGAGTGCAGCATCATCGCTAGTGATATTTAGAATAACGGCTGGAGACAGTGAAATGGGGGTGAGAGTGGACGAACTCTGCCTGGCATTTTGAGGCATCTGCCAGATGTTGAGCAAGCCAAGAGAATGTTTAACACAGCTCCAAACGCAGGCGAATCCTTCGCAGATGGAAACGTCCATGGCGTTGCAAAGTTTGACGTATCGGCGGCTGTGACGAGGGTTTTGAGAATACGAGATGAGAAAAGTGAGAAGAAGGGATGGGGCAATAATCGTAGAGACATGTAGGTGTTAAACACAGTCAAGTGGCTGGTTCTTGTCTGTTTGCCCAAGTATCTGAGCCGGTGTTTGCAATCGTGCAGTAGCTGCAATGCAGGTAGGCCAGTAATCACAATGAGGTCATGTCAAACAGGATCCTTATGCAACTAGAATGGTACATGTGGAAACGGACAACTATCTACCAACTAGAATGACTGCTCAGCATGCCCGCATGCCTTTCCCCGTCACTCAAATCAAACCAACACTCCCAACGCCTAACCTGCAATCTGTTCCGTCATCTCCTCCAACGACAAAGAGCAAGTTCTCAATGGCCAAACTGATTCATGGCATCAACATTTGAATAAACCACACCAACACCCTCGGAGCACCGGATGGCCATGTCCGCAACCGCCTCATAAAGAGCCCCGGAACCTGTATACCCATGTTAGCATTCTACTAAACCAATAGGACGACTCTGTGTAAGCATACCTGCGGCCATAACCAGAGCAACACTAACCGTGGCAGTGGCTCTCGGGGAAGCACGACCTTTGGTGACCTTGGGGACTGCGAGGTTGACGAGACAGACGTTGACAAACAGGAACCAGTCACGCTTTTCTCCAGGGCGATCCGAGTAGGGAGCGGCTGCCGCGTCCATAGGAAGCTGGTTGCTTGCCATAGTCGGGTTGTGTAGATAAGACGATAGTGTTGAAGGATAAGGGACGGTCCAACATGCAAGACACCACATCATTTATATAGAACACATTGTATTCTGGAACTATCTTCTCTCGGTGAATGCCTTCACCAACCTCACAAAGCATGAAGCCATCCCAGACATCGCATTGTCATCCAACAAAGCCCAGGCTGCAGCACCTTCACCAGACAAAGGAACGGAACGGAACGAAAATGGGCCTCAGAAGCTTTCAATTTTGCTAATCCCGCTGATGATACAACTCCTCCAGCCGACCCAATCTAAGTACGTTATCCATTTGCTCCATTAAGATTTGTTTCTGGCATCAACAACAAATAGCCAGCCCTCCTTCTGTTCTTTCAGCTTCCCCTACGTCCTCGCTTCACCGGCGGCGGTGACCTCGAAACACTATCGCTATATCGCCTCCTCTTAGCCGGCACAGGGCTCTTCTCTCCTCGTGCCGGTGGGCTAGGGGATCGCGAATCTTGACGACCCCCGTTGCGCACCGGTGGAGGTGAACGGCTCTCAGGCTTGACCCTCCGCGGCGGCGGAGAGCGCGAGGCGTAAGAAGGTGATCGACTAGATTGCCTTGGCTTTCCCCGGGGCCCGTCACTCACAAATGAGCTATTCCGGCGCTGCGAGCCTGGACCGGCGTTTCCGCACGGTCGTCCTCGGGGTGGTGGGCTGGCAGAGTACGTCTTCTCCCGCTTTCTCACGGGAGAGGGAGATCGACTCTGCGAATCATAGGAGCGGCTTCGCTTATCACGAGGCGGTGGCGACGGCGAACGACCTTCTGAGACGTAAGACTCTCTCCGGCCACGAGCTTGTCGCGGCGGAGGAGAACGTGACCGGCTGCGGGACGAGTATGAATCGCTGCGTGCTCTGCCACGTCCACCACGAGGCGCCGGAGACCGCGAGCGGCTCTCACTAGTGTACCGACGACCTCTTCGAGGGGGGCTGGCAGAATAAGACTGACCACGTCCTCGTCCTCGCGCAGATACAGATCTAGAGTAGGATCTTGATCGCGATGAGCTGTATGAACGCCCCCTCCCTTTCCGCTCCGGAGTCCGAGAAGTCGACCGGCCCCGATCGGCAACCCTGCGTGGTGTCCTTGAACGAGATCGCGAGTAGGACGAGCCTGTATACGACGAGTAACTCGAAACCGAGTCCGAGTCCGAGTCGGCAGCAGCGGCGGGAGCGGGCAGAGCTGGCTTGGGCATGTTTTGCAGCTGAGTTCGCATTTCCTCTGTAAGAGCGCCCATTCCGATACTCGTAAAGTAGTTGATAGAGAATCTGATGTTGCGAGGGTTGTCCTTGGGGAACAGACCCTCCAGGTTGGGCCTCAAGGTTTCGTCCTCCATACGTGCCCTCAACTTGGACATACCCATCTCTTCGGCAATAAACTGAAACAGAATCTTGATAAAGATACGACTACTGGAGGTAGTTTCGTCCTCGTTGAGGTGGATGACCGACATGCAGTGCCAGCCCAGGGCGTCTGAAGCGAACATGTGGCCAAAGAGCATGGCAATGTTGCGTAGCTTGTTGTTCTCGTAACGGTGGATGGTTTCGTAGTACTTGGCAAAAGCCTGCTCAAATAGGTCGCACCAGAGTCGGTTGATCTTGGCAAAACGCTCACCAATCATTCCAAAGAACTTGGTGTACGTCTTTTCTTGCGAGCAACACTCAACAATCATGGAGGGTAGCTCGGGCTCCTGTCCTGCAGGAAGGTTGATCTTCATAAGCTTGTGCACAGCTTCCTCGGGGTCTGCGCTCGACATGATGGTGAGGTAAATGGTTCTTCGTAGGTTGACCAGATCAGCATTGGACTGATCCTTGATCTCCATCGCCTTGGTCTTCTCATCCTCCTCTTCCTCGGAAGAACTCTCGTACTCGTCATCATCATCTTCGTAGTCGCTGCCTTCTCCCAGAATCTCGGCCTTGAGCTTCTTGTACGCCTCTTCGTGTTCCTCCCATTCCGGGTCGAACTTGAAAATGTTGAGTCCGTCCTGCACCTCAATCTCGCCTTCAAGCTCAAGTCGATGGGTAATTTGATCCTCCTCCTCAACCAAATCCAGCTCCTCCTTGATGGCGGGATTATCCTTGAACTTGTCCTTGCGTACCTGGAATAACACCTCGATCATGTACTGCGTTCGCTTGTCGATATCGGCCTCGTGCAGAATGTTTCGGAACTGGTCAAACACTGCCATGGAGATGGATGGCTGCATGTCCTCCAGGTACTGTCCAACCTCGCGGCAGAAGCCAACCGCAATCTCAACGCTATCGTCGGTAGGCTTATGCAATAGGAGAAGCAGGATCTGGCCGGCCAGCATCTCGTGCTGGACCTGCTGGTTGATGAGGTGGGCGAGGAAGGTGGTGGAGGAGAGACAGACGGCCTTGTCGTTACGCTTAAAGCCCTTTCGGAACTGCATGACCAAGCGACGGATAAGCAGCTCACCGACTTGGGGGAGCTTGGTGTTGACGATGGCAGCCATGGCGGCGTAAATGGGCGTGAAGGGTAAACTGGCTGCCTGGGCCTTCATGATGGATCGACAAAACAGGCCCCTTCCACGGACCAGGTTCTCTGCGAAGAGCTCGGGAACAATGTGTTTGATGTTTGCCGTGTTGACCTTGTTGATCAGACCATTGATACTCTTCTTGAGCGCCTCCCAAGCCATGCGCTGGTACTCCTTGCTCGTCTTGTCCGTGATTTGGGCCTGCAGCGCGCGCAGCCTCGCAGGCGGGATGTAGGTACCTCCGGATCGCATCGTAAGTAGTTTCTCATACTCGGCCTTGGCAGCAGCCTGCTTCTCTTCTTCCGTCCGGACGGGGACCGGCTCGCGGGCTCGTGAAGGAGAGGGTGATCGCGGTGCCCTCGCAGGGCGGTACGAGTCGCCGTCGCGCTTGTCGCCGCGGTCGCGATCGCGACGGGGGATATCGACCTCGGCGGACGCCATCCTCGATCGTATCGCAGTCGCGGAAATGATGGCTTCTTAGATGTTCCGGCTCCTGGATGAGATGATGGCGTGCGGAGGCAAACCAAAAGTTAAAGTCCTCGACGGCGAGGAAGATGTCGTCGCTAGCTTAAGCCTGGGGCTGGGAGGCAGCTGCGCGACCAGAGACGAGCCTGGAAAAAAAAGTTGGTGCACAGGCCAGCAAGGCTATCAAGCCACATCAATTGCTGGCTCGGCAATGTGGCTGTGCTGTGGCGCCTGCTCAGCTCCACTCAATTCGAGACTGGGCCAGCACCCACTCAAGGCCATCGTCACCTCCTGAAATCGCGTCGCTCTAAATTTTGGACAGGCTGGACTTCTCGACAGGTACATCCCGATCCGTACCATTTCCACCTTTGATTTCTCACCCCATCACCACCCCGGCTTCAATCGACGCTCTTTTCCACTTCTTTTTGCCTCTTCTTCTTTCCAGCTCAACTACGCTCGCTCGCCTTGCGCACCTTTAACAATGGTCAGTAGCTCCCCGGCTCCTCGTGGTTTACACGCTGTCCCCTTTGCGCCCTTCATGCGGACAGGCGCGCATCTTTCCAATAACCCCTCGCCTTCCTGTCGCCGCTCAACTAACTCGATCTCGTCTTTGCAGTTGGACAAAATCGTCGGTCTCGCCATGCTCGTGGCCGCCTCCGTCGTCTTCCTCTACTACACCATCTGGGCTCTCCTCATGGTAAGTCGTGCCCCTCCTCGTCCCTCCATGGCCTCAATGCTACATCACCTCTCATACGCATGCAACCTTCTAACCAGCCTCACAGCCCTTTGTCGATGACGACCACCCCCTCCAGAACTTCTTCCCTCCTCGTGTTTGGGCCATCCGCATCCCCGTCATCATCATCCTTCTCGGTTCCGCCGTCGTGGGCTCTTTCCTCGGCATGGTCATGATCCGGAGCAACAAAAAGAAGGCCGCCAAGGCCAAGGCTGCGGCCAAGAAGACGAACTAGACGACGAACATATCGACAGATATACTTTGTAATTATTCAACGTGGCTTCGCTGGGCAACGCTCTGCCTAGTTGATCCCATTAATCATGCCACGGGACCTTTCAGCTAACCCCTGTCCCGTGTGTAACTTCAATGACGCAGAAAATCAAGAGAGCAATACAGAGAAATGGGTATCTAATCTGTTTCTATTTAATGAGGCCATATGACCTGCTAAACTAATACCGTGCTAAAGAGTGTGTATCCATGTACTAGCAATCCCCAACAGTCCAGAATTAGACAACTCCAACGATCCAGACCCATGAGTGAGGTTGAATTCAGCCATCCATGCTAAAGAAAGACCATAACTTTGCTCCGTGTTACCAAACAGGTTAAGCAATGGAGTATCCTCCCAAAGCATGAGTGCCAAGAAAGCAAAGTCAAGCAGTACTGTATATGTTGCCCAATCACTCAAGACACTTACACTCTCTGATCTGCAAAATCAAGAACTTCGCAGTCGTCCTCGAAGAAGCCGTCCTCCCCTGCACCTCCACCCTGAGCCCCACGACGTCTCCTGGTAGTCACCACAATCTGCTCCTCGTCACCATACTGCATCACACGCTCCATGGCCGACTGAGGCAGAGCAAGATGATCATCAGGGCCGCCGTACTCCTCCTCGGCAACCGTCGGCAAGCCCAAATCCAGTCGCACCACGGGGATATCCTGCCCAAAAGCCCACGCTGTCGTATTCGACACCTCGCGGGATACACCTGAATCCACGGGTTGCCCCTTCTTCTTCTTTTTCTTTGACGATGTATTTTCTTCTAGAGTAGTCTCAGCTAGAATAGCAGAGACTGCCTCCAACTGATCCACTGTGCCTCGGCGGTATTCGGCAAGAGTTACTCGCCGGTCAGTATGGAAAGGCTGGTAAGGCGCGCTGGACTCGATCTCAGCCTGAGGGATCGAGGATTCCATATTATGGTCTGTCGAAGCCATACGGGCCCGCGAATTGAGTGTCAGCGTGTTTCCAGCGTCCATCTCACGATCTGAGAGGTCAAGGATCTCCTCCTGAGCCCCCAGGTCTACCATCTGTCGTACGGCCGGGGCGACGAGATCGTTAGGTAGGACCGACACGTTGTAATCGTGATATCTGCTTGCGCGTGTCACTCTTCTGCCGGCCTGCACACTGGACCTGCGAGTCCTGCACGAGAACGCCCGCACCAGGCCATCGCCAACCACGTAGAGCCCGTGATGCCTCCGGTTCCTGATCCAGGTCACGCAAGATGCTGTCGGAAGGCTCGAGCTCGGCGGTAACGACACACGGTTCTCTCCGGTATGCCGAAGTTGGTTGATCGCAGTTCCCGTCTTTCCCAACGAGCTGCTGATGCTAGCAGCAATAACTCGTCCTCCCATAGCCGCTGAGTCTTTCAAGGTATTACTAGTTACGCCAGGCATATTGGCGCTGCTGCGCCGGGGTCGTGTAACGAAAGGTCTTGCAGCGTGGTAAGCGGCACCAAAAGCGCCCGTTGCTAACGAGACGGCGGTGTTGGACTGTTCTGGTGTTGCAGTGCCACTCTCTGGGATCGCTTTACGGCGGCGAGGAGCGGGCCACATGAATGCGCTCGACGGCATATCTAGGAGGTGAACAGTGCCTCGCTCCGTCACCATGGCTATCCGCTCGCCTTGAGCCTGTGTCCAAGCAACGTCGACGATCCGTGCGACAGTCATTCGTGAAAACTGAGCGATTTGTCGGACCTGAGGTCCTGTGCTAGTATTTGGTGGAACTGTGGCCTGAAGGGGGGATGATCTGGTATGTTGGATACGCAGAAGATCCCACACCGTCTGGACATCTCCTTTGCTGCTGGCTGTGAACAGAGACAGGGACGATGGCGAAAAGGAAAGGAAGCTACATCCCAAGTGAGTTATAAACGTAGTGATCGGATGAATTGAAGGCGAAGAAGGGAGTGACGTGGTATCAATGATCGACACTAGGCCAGGCTCCTTTGAGGCGGCCTGTTGACCAGCAGAGCCATGAGTAGGAGGGAACTGGCTTGGATCTCCGTGAGGAGAACGAGCACCAGTCCAGTGCTGAGGCGGAGACCGGGCCTGTTGCGGTTGGAGTTGAGGGTTTGACGACTTATTCCAGTACGAATTCCAAGCCTGCCACCCTTGCTGGCCAACCCATTTGGCACCCTGGATTAGCTCCTGTGTGGTCTCGCGCATAATCTTGTTCACAACGCTGTCAGATATGGGGAGATCGACTGTCGCAGAAGTTGTCGGGAGCTGCGGCGGTGTTACGCTGGCCAGTCCAGGCGCCCTACCCCAGATGGGGAGAGGCACATGTGCTCTGAGCGATACCTGGGATGATGGAGCAGAAGGACAGTATGCAACCCATCGTCCGTTGATCGCCAAGATTGGAGTTTGAGGGTTTGGTCGTGGAGGGGCAGAAGAGGATCGCGTCTTATCGGCTTCCTCTGTCACCTCGCCACGGTGACTTTGCTGTAAATTGGTCCAGATCTTGCCGATACATGCAAAGGTGCAACCATTTTGGTCCTCTGATAGTTGTGAATACAGCCAGCATTCACCTGTGATACCTGAGCACACAGCGACGGTTTCGCCGTCTGCTTGGATCGTGAAAGCACCGCTAGGCGGAGGAGGCCTGAAAATAGGGTTCGTAACAGAGATTTCGGGATTGATGGGTATCTTTGGCGCCTGAAGCAACACATCGACGTGCTTGTTTGTCTTGAGCGAATAGATTTCGACAGAAGTCTGATAGGCATCAATAGGCTGACGCCCCGGGAATCCTTCCTGGTGTGTGAAAACTGAACGAGGGCTCGCCGCTCCATCGAGTCTGGGGCTTTGCCCATCATCTTGAGCTAATGCTCCAGGAGTTGAAGGCAACACTGGTCCGTGGAGCACCACTGCTACCAGGGGAAAGTGAGACTCTTTATCGTTGTCCAGGGTCCAGGGAAGAATCTTGGCATGGTGAACTCCTCCGCGTAGTCCCTTTAAGCTTGCAATAGGCTCAAGCCCCCTCTTGCCGACGGCATATACATCCAGGCCGCCCTCATACCCTGCAAGGACGACATTATTGGGGCTAGCTGCGAATCCAGGGCAATCGGGGAGCTTGTCGAACCCAAAGAAATATCCTCGTTCACCTGCTTTCATACCCGAGGTAGTTGTCATGTCGAGGTCGATATCCGGAACGCCATAGAAGTGTGCCTGAGGTTGGTGCGGGAGTGGCGGTTGGCCTCCCATCCTTGAACCCGGGAAAGGAGAGTTTACCGAGCCGCGACGGTAAGGAGCACTCATCGGGGGAGTATCGGGCGACTGATATTGCGCATCCATATGAAAGCTCAAGGGCCGTCGACCATGGTTGGGTGGGGATAGAGACGCAGGGGAAGGACTCATGTAAGGTCGCTGGGTCGCCCATCCGTGATGCAGTCGACCTGGGTCCTCGTAGGAGGAAGGCTGGGTTGGAGGTGAATCACCCATGATGCTGATCAAGTTGCCTGGCGAGCCGGCCATGCCTCCCCTCATCCAGTCGTTGTTCATGCTCGGCGCTGTGCTTGCAGATACGGGAGTCGTGGACAAAGCGGCCAACATAGGGGAGACAGCGGGGTTGACATTGTCAGGAGCGGAAGACGGCTTGATTTCAGGGGTGTCGGCCGGGGGCGTGGAAGCGACGGAAGTGGACGAACTCTTGCTCTTGCTGCTGCCTCCGCTATTGGCGTTGACGTTGAGGTTGGAGCTGGCGCTGCCCGTGTCCTTATTGCTGTTGTTGCTGCCGTTGCTAATGCTACATGACAGCGGGTCAGCCAGGTACATGGGCGGTGATAGGGGAGTCATGCGGCCAGGGAGGGACTCACGCGAACTTTCCAGCTGTTTGCTTTGTCACGGCCGCGGCGATGCCGCCACTCTCTTTGGCATGTTTCCTGTCCTTCTTGGATGCTGGAGAAAGAGTCATGGTCAGCTCGCCCGGGTTATCAAAGAGAGCGCGTTGCGCAGGTGGTTCCCGTCCTTTGAGGGCCGAGGGACCAAGCGCCGGTAGAGGGGCGAGACAGGCGGGAGGACTGGACGGGATGGGGGGGCAAGAACCACAACCCAGAGAGGTACAACATACAAGGCATTCAACTAGTTTGGGAGAAGCGTCGGAGCAGTTTCCTGCCCCTAGGGCGTTCGCGTTTCCGCAGAACGTGGTTGCCAGAAAAGAGGCGTCAAATCGATTTCTTGCCAGAGTCGAGGTGACGCCGGCACTTGGTTAGATTCGAAGTCTGTGTCCCTGTGTCGCGTCGAGGTCAAAGGCAATGACGCCAGAGCGAGCAACGCAACTCGCACACAGATCGGGGGGACGCGCTGATTACAGTAGTAGCAGCTGGGAAGTACCGCGGTTCGCTTTGGTCGCGAATGAGTGAACCAAGGGCGGGGTGCGGGAGTTTGTTGTTGGTAGCGGCGTAGACCAGCTTCGTCGCCGTGAGTACTAGGTAAGGAGGTAGTCTATACAAGATGGAACAATGAAGGAAAATTAGAAGCAAAGATCGTTTCAGAGTTGGGAATAAAAGAAAATAGTTTAAGACGCTTGTTTGATGCTTGTATCGTGGAGTCATGCACTGTAGTTTGGAAATGAAGGAAGAGAGTCGTTGAGAACAGGATAGAAGGGGATCTTGGTTCAAGGAGTCACCCCGAGGCGCATGGTGTAAGGCAGCCCGGAGCTATGGACGGACGGTGACGCGGGGTCTTGTCCACTGAGGGGAACGCTACGGGGGGTGTCGGGGAGCGTGGCAGGGGACCACATGCCCTGTAGCGAACCCGAGGTGGTTCTAGCGCCCGGGCGGTTTTGGCGGCTTAGTGGGGGGGCTGGGCTCCAGCTGTGTCTACGTGGAGT
>JAAGWO010000837.1:0-16103 GCA_013266205.1 Fusarium decemcellulare
TTTAATATATTAGTAAAGTGCCAAATTTCTTTGGCGCACTTCAATTTTGAACACAATGTTTGAGAAAGAGCATATGGTGCCGGACTCGAAAGAAGGTCAACTACGCCTATGCGGGTGTACCTTCCCCTCCCACGCGATGCCGCTGGTTCTTCCCCATACCTGTTCACTTGGTGTTGTTTGCCATTGCCTATTCCTAGACATCCTGGTGTAGAAAGAAGCCAAGGTTTCGGCTTCCCGGCTTGAACTCTATGACACCATTGGAACTCTACAGGCCGGGCACGGGGTTATCCTCAAAACACATCTTCTCCAGCCAGATCCTCACGACACGGCTTCCCGCAACACATCTTCTTTGGATTCTCACAGTACATCTTCTCCAACACTGATTCCCAGAACATGGACCCCCACAACACAGATCACGACATGGGTCACAACATCGATCCTCGCATAGTTCACAACACGGATCCTCCTATCATGGGTCCTCCCGCCATGAACCACAACATAGCCACAGCTTCTACACCCACAGTTCAAGCAACACCCGAAGCCTTCATCCTCTGTCCCACCCCAGAGATCCGCTCCATGCTACGACGCGAAACATCTCTCCGTATGCTCAGGTCCAAGGCAGAGGTATTCTAGGTCACCACTCTACCTGACCTTGAGAGGGAGCTTGGGGTCAATCCGCCACAGTTGCTTCTCTTGCCTGACCCATGCATCCTCACCGACCCAGACGCAAATTCTTATCTTGCATCGATCAGCTTGTTCGCCAATCAAGGCGGCACAGTGGTGGCCATCGAATCCTTTGTTGCCTCTTCCTATCTTGCCAATCCCAACTGGTGTACACTGTCAGACATACCAAAACACTCGCAATTCTTTCTTGAAATTGCCAACGTAGTGTGGCACGTGGGAGGAACGGTGGACGAGGAAGTCATTCTTAACCCTGGACTACGAGCGGAAGGCGACCTACAACCTTGGTACGATTTTGTCGGTCTGTACTTGTACCAAGTCCCCGCTCAAGATGCTTGGTATATCCAGGGGTCTAAACTAACAGATCTTTCTGCTACGTCCATGGACGCGGTTATCGCGCGAACCCGGGTCGGGCGAGGATGGCTTGGCTTTGTCGGTGACCAGAGGTTGACGAAGGACTCGATTAAAGCTGTACTTGTCATGTGCGGGCTTCTGGAGTGATGGAGCCACTGTCTGTCTCTGTTGGATGGCAGGCTTGTAATTACTTAGCAGTATTGATATCAGGATTGTGGAATGGGGGCCTACGCTACTTGTATTAACTTCCCACGACAGCAACACAAGTGGTTCTCTCACATCTATGGATATTCTCACTTCGCCAAGTTCCACGCTGTATGCAGAGATAGGGTCAGCAGTAGCAAAATCGCGCGCATCAATAGTAATAAGGCATGGCATGCCTTTCCTCTTAAATCTCGTGGCTATCTCAAGGTGGGCAATCTACTCTAGCTGCAAGCTCTCAACGCTGCATCATACACCAAATGACCAATACTGTTCGCAACACAGATGTCTTTCTCATCTGGAAAGCATGCATGGCAGGTCATGGCTCCGTTCTACCGATGCTCGTTGCCAGCCTAAGGGTACCACTTACGGGTCCTCTCAGTAACGACGTCAAATTAGTCCTCGTCTCTGCACCAAGATTCGCATCGACGACCCAAGATCCAGCCGATAGCTCTGCGATTAACCCAAGTCCATCGTTCATAGCTCAGTGTCGCGTTTTCCTAGTGCTGAGTATTCGCAGCGACGTGGGTCGCAGAAAAGACGACACGGGTAGACGAAAACGAAGATCGTAGGCGCAAGGCCCTCATAAGCCTTGCTCAGTTCATTCCGGCCTCCTTTCTCATGTCCACGTTGCTCTTCGCGCGCCGATGCCCGATCATTGTTCCACCCAAGTTCCGCTAGGCCTCGGTGCGATCCGCCAAAGGTGTCTCGGTGCCATCATCCTGTGACGTAGTCAAACCCTCCTTCAGCGCTGCCGTTGAAGTCGGCAGCTCGACGGGTTCAACACCATCAGGCACAGGCGTGGCGGCATCCGGAGTCAAACCCTCTTCGCCATCTTTCTCCATCATGGCGGCCAAGCGGGCTGCGCGCCCTTCCTTCTTGCGAGGTACCGGAGCTACGCCAAGTTAGCATCGACTTGAGTAGAGTATTGATGGCAATTTGCGGCTTACCTCGTCCATTCTCTTGCACATAAAACCGTCTCAGCAAAGCAACAGCTTCATCGCGGCCCCAGCCACCCTCGATCTCGTACCCAGGCTCGATATTTCCTCCATCACCTCCTCCGGGGGGGTATGAGACACCCAAGGTGCCACTGCCATCTGGAAGCTGTGCCGGCTTGGGTGTAGGATGAGCGCTGGCCGTCTGTCCGTCGGCGCTGACGGGAAGAGAGTTGGCATGGATGCTGAAGACACCACCAGTACCACCGAACTTGTCGTTGACGGCACCAAAGTAGACCTTCTTGACGCCGAGCTGTCGCAGAAGGGATGCACACATGACACATGGCTCGACAGTGACGTACAGGATGCTCTCGCGGACGATGGACCTGTCAACCCGTGCATCCGGGTGACATTTTTGGCCGTAAGGGTAGAGATGTCCCTTGGAGCCGTCCTCATTTCCCTCGTGCGGAGAAGGGCCTGACTCAACAGACGAAGCATCAGAAGCTGCAGCGGTGGTGGGTTTCTCGACCTGAGGCCTCAAGGTTGTGGTCCTGGGTCCATCCGCAGGTGGGTAAGACAGCAGGGCGCCCAAGGCCATGAATTCTGCATGCCGGGTGCCGTTTCGAGTGACGTTGGTCGCGTTCATGCCTCTGGCGATAACTTTTCCGTCGTGGACAAGGACGCAGCCAACGGGTGTCTCGTTAGTTCGGAGAGCAAGGCGAGCCTAGGCAGGCACCTAGTTAGCAAGTCAAGGACAAGAGGGGGCAACAAGTGCCTCGCTTCAGGCAACGCCCTGTAGTCAGGCGGCCTAAGCAAGGGCTTCAGCGGACTCACCATGTCAAGAGCCTCTTCGATGAACTGCATGTGCTTCGCTCTCTCGGCTAACACGATAGGATCTGTGAAGATCGGGGTCGCGGGGACGACGGGCTTCGGGGCAAGGGTCGCGGTGGCATTGTCTTTATCGAGACTCAGGCGAGCGAGTGACTCGGACAAAGCGACAGCGCTCGGCGGCTGGTTCTCTTTGTTGAGCCCCTGTCGAGGGTTGATCTGCTGCTTCCGAGGCGATGCCATATCCTCAGTCGTCGACGGTGACTCGGTCGCTGTGGGATTTGAAGAGGGATGATGGTCGTTCTCGGTGGTTGAGTTGTGGCCTTTATCGGCGGGATCTGTTGACGGCGAGGAGCTGGCGAGATCGTCGTGACTCGTTTGCTGCTGATTGTTGTTGTTGCTGTGAATGCGTTCGTTGCTAGTATTCTTCTGGGCGCTGTTGTTCTTGCCATTTTCGCTGGTGCCAGTGGCACTGTCACTCTCATTTTCGGCAGCTGTAGTCCGGCCAAACAGGCGACGAAAGGCCTTTGCGCCTGCCTTCTTGACCGGCGAAAGGCCCAGTGACTTTAGCATGCCCATGGTTGCCTCAGTTGGCTTCATACTCGAGAGACTCGAGCCTGCCTCTTCTGTGCCTTTCACTCCAAACCAAGGTTCAATGGTCCCACGCCGAGCTCAACACCAGAGACACTCGTCTCTATTCCCGGGCTCCAAATATTCCTCGTACCTTTTCTTTCTTCCCAAAATCGAGGTATAGGAGACCAGTTCGGTGTGTCTTCCACTTCAAGACAAAAGAATGCCTACTCCGTCTCGCTCCTCCCAGTCGCGCGCTCTCTCCCCAGTCCCTTCAGCTGCACCCGTCTAAGTCGTATCGCCAGCTCGTGCCAATGAACAAGATGAATCCAACGGATAGTTTTAAATAGGAAGAAAAGAGATCAAACCCAAGAAACTTCCAAGGTCTATGTCCCTTGACTCATCAGGCGCCAAAAAAGCCGAATCACAGGCGCGACAGTCAGAAAACCCAATTTTTACGCAGACCACAACGGCGCCACGATATGCTCCCGCCTCTGATGATTAAAAAGAGACTTCCAGATAGATCCAAGTCAAATGATGTCGGCAATGCGACACGCACGCTTCAGTAAGCACTGAGCGAGACGGCCCTCCAAAAGAAAACGCTTGTCGCGCGTCGGAGATCCAAGTCAAAGTAGGGTCGTTCTTTTCGCCAAAATTTCCGGCTCAATTGCGCCAGATGTGAGTCAAACTCGGAGAGAATTAAAAACTGGCCTAAGGACCGGGTATCGATGATGATGTAGGAGAAAGAAGATCGCCTCAAAAAGATGGAGGAGGCGGGAGACTCATGTCCTACTTTGTTTGACATGAACGAAGATTTCACGAGAGTACCCCGTCGGCGCTAAGCCACCTTTGTCACACCGTATGCAACGGAGATGCTCCCCAATCCTCCCCCGTTTTGCTAACACCATTTGCCAAACAAGAGTCACATGACTGCTGCAACACTTGTACCGGTCGCGTACCACAACACTACAGCGCCTAGGGGGTCCAAGAAAACACGAGAATTACAGATAAATCCTCATACCATAGTAGGGCTAAACTTAGGGATATTTTATTAAAGACTAATAGCATTAGTAGCTAAGACTCAAGCCTCTTTTATGATAATATCTTTAAGCCCTTAGCCTAATAGTAGTCATTTGAGAGTTATGGTCGTGATAAGATCAGAGAGTCCTGTATTTTTAGACCCACAGGGAGCGCCTCACCCTCACTAACAAAATCACGAGCCAAGTTCAAATATCCAAGGGCACCAGCTCATTGACGGCAAACTGGACATCAGATGCTAACAAAGAAGAACACGTCACCGAGAGTCACATTGAAAGGGCAGAGAACAAATTAAAATAATACACAGCCTTGGAGGCCAGTTCAATTGCTTCTAGGCTTGATGCTCGCTCAATAGCACCAGCCCTTTATTGTAAAAGACCAGCGCGCACCATGTGGTTGCTCGCTCTTTTATGCAACAACGCAGATCAAACAAAGGGGAAAACAATTGAGTCCCGCCCGACATGGGGCGGCGGGTACTCAGAGTCATGCAAAACACAATCCCATCCGCTGTCACGTCCTCAAAACGCCTCCAAACCTTCTCATCCAGCGCAAGAATCCTTCCCTACACAGCGATAAAACTCCGACTCTGCGTGATCATGCGACCAACTGACTTCGTGCCGTTTGATGCTTTGCTCTGAAGATTCTCAAGCTTCCCCCGTGTACTTGTCATAAAGCTAACCACCTTCGACGAGTACTGCCTCACTCCTTGGGGAGATGAGGACCGTGTTCTGGACAAATTGCCGAGGGCGGATTGTCCAGATGAGAGATAGGACCAAGCAACGAATGCGGCCAGCATCATTACGATGGACACAATCGCACCCAACCCGAGGGCCATGGGAGCTATCGTGCAGACTAAGGTGAGACGAGAAGCCTCATCTCCCTCGGCCGCCGCATATCGAGCATGGTGAGTCTGAGACTTCAGTGCACTTGCCTCTTGGGCTTCTAGCAGTGCACGCGAGGATGATTCTACCTCCAGAACATCACGCCTCCTATTGTGATTAGGAGAACCAGAGTTCAGAGTGACAGAATCTGTCTGGTTCGCAACGACCGTACGTTGGTCACCAGTCGAGGATTGCCAGGTGGCATTGTTGCTGCGAACGCTAATCGCATCGTCGCGAGCCAAGGTGGTGCCATCTTCACCGCTGGACTGTGCTGCGGAAGAAACCGCGGAGGTGGTCTCGCTCAAAGAGCTCGTGGAACATGTGGGCGTACAAGGTGCATACGTTGCATATGCGGTTGCATTCGCAATCACTCCGTCATGAATAGACGACAACTCGGTCGGTGAATGAACCGGTGATTGATGTTCGACAGCCGAGGCCGTCGTGCGTGGATCGTTGTGATCGACAGTCACCTTAACAAGAGTCAGTTGCTGTTTCATCCGCGAGACAAACTGTAAACATACGCGATCAGAACGATCAAGGGCCGTTTGATCTAGGCCATCCGTGCCAGGTCTCCTAGGTCGGGAGACATCTGCAAATGTTGACACCTTCCAAGAAGTTAGTCGCCGAAGCATGGGCAATGTGATTGCTGTACGTACGCTCTGGAGAGTTCCTCCTTCAGAATCAACAATTCTATTGTGAGTAGCTGCCACCTTTTGAGAAATTAGTCGGTGTTCCATCAAGACAATGATTGAGACACGTACGTTGCTTTCCGCTGGTGACATGCTTCCACCGGAAGACTGGAGGTCAGATATATAAGCCGACGATGTCGGACTCTCCTCAAGTGAGCTCATGCTGTGACTCAGGATACCCGAGTCTAGGCTGGAAGACGATGGACTAGAGTATAATTCTAGGCCATATCCTGGATCGCGGTATGTGCTTTCCAGGGTAAAGTCTCCACCGCTAAAGAGCTGCTGAGGCGTGGACCACGTTGGCGCAAATTGGGCGCCGAGGTCACCAGTTAGATCACCGCCACCGGGTTGTGGGCCACTTGATGGCTCCGCTGGTGGTAGCGGTTGTGGTGCTGGCGTCCTAGGTTGACTAACCGACTGCTTCGACCCCTCGATCGAGACCATGCGGTCATCTTCCGAGAATGAGGACTGCGGAGAGTATAGGTTGAAATCGACATAGTCGTGTATCGATTCGGTCTGGTTGAATGGCAGATCTGCCGATGCAACGGTCGCCTCTGCATTGCCCGGGTTGAATGACCCAAATAGATCTTGTTGCGAAGTTGGAGTCACAGGCTTAGTAGAGTACGCGGATTGCGAGGATGAGGACTGAGGAGAGAGGTAGCCCTCAGGATCATAGAAGAAGTCGTAGTCGTAGTCGTCCACAGCGGGGTACTGAATGAACTCTTCCCAAGACTCAACTCCAGCTGATACTGAGGCAGTCAGGTTGTCGAGTTCAGCGGAGAAGGACTGCTCAGCAGGGAAGGATAATGAAGCGACAAGGTCATCCTGAACAACAGCAGGAACAGCCCGAGGTTCTGGAGCTATTGTCTTTGTCTTCTTTGTGACCTTGGACGCGGGCTGAGCCTGGCTGTGAGTGACGCCCTTCTTCTTGTGGCTGGGGTCGCAGCGGATCTTCTTCTTCTTGCAGCTGTCGCAAGCCTTGATGATTCGCATGAGGTGAGCGTGGTCTCGCTGCTCCTTGGTCTTGGATCCTCTTGAGGCAGAGTTTGTCACATCGCGGCCGTCCTTGGTCATGATCTTCATCCCAGGGATGTTGGAGAAGTCAGCGGTGTGGTTCCGTGACGCAGCAGACTTGGGAGACTGGCGACGCGACGAGGCACTGGCGTTCACACCACTCCAATCCCAATTAGACATGACAGGGCTGGCGTTGAAAGAGGAACCGTAACCGGAGTCCTGGAGAGGGCTAGCGGTAGCAGGAGACTCGACGGAGGTGGCCATGTTGTAAACAGGGTAGAACTTGAAGGTCTGTCCGGTCAGGTGAGCGTACTCGAAGAAGTCGAGCGAGATGGAGGCACGCTTCTCCTGGGCAGAGGCAGGGCCAGGGACGTAGGCGTTGACGAGCTCATCGAGCTCGCGGGTTCCTATAGCAGGGAAGAACTGGAGCTGAGCGCCGAGGGTGGGCTGGAAGACGGAGAAGCCCTGGGGGAGAGTGGTCTGAGACATGACGAGATCAATGTTTCCGTACGACTCGAACTGATAAGACTGAATTTTGAGAGAGGCGAGGACTATTGGAGCTGCGGTGCGCTCCAAATCCTGCGTTTAAGAGAGTTGCGAGAGATGAAGTCGCTGCGCTTCTGGATGCGACTCTGTTAGACTAATAGGACATAGTGCGACAAGGTCGGGTGGATGCTTACGCCGACCTGCTTACTCTCACGTGGAGTGCTTTCTGTTAGTAATGCTTGAGGTGCAACACCCCAACTACGGTGTTTTTAAATCGCTCGATATGAGGCGTGAAGGCCAGCAACAGCAGGGCTGCGTCACTAGAGATGCGTGTGATCTTTGAGCGGCGACGCGGGCCAGGCTGAGCTGGAGTAGGATGTGGGAATAGGCGAAGCCTCGACGGACGTGACTAGTCGCCAGCTTCGTACGATGTCCTTGTCTGGGAGGATAGGTAAGTAAGTGTTCAAGGCGTGATGGAAGCCTTGGAAAGACAAAGCACAAGTCGTGATGGTGTAGTAACGAGAGGGAGGAAGAGTAGGAGGAAAACGCCTGAGGCCGCGGGGAGGGCGTCGTCGAAGGTATTTCACTGCCAGGTTGAAGCCGCACATGGCCGGGGATTCGCTAGAAGCATGGCGCAGCAGGTGGAGGAGATTGAGTCTTTCGGCGTGCTCGATCAGGTATAGCGTCGCAAGGCAGAAAGACCCGCTTTGGCCAATCACGATGGCGGTTTCTCCCAAGATCTCCCTCATCAAAGCCTCCTATTGGCTTGTTAGCCCCACCATCTGCACCACCCGAGCTCAGACTTCGGCGAGGAAATGGCGCCCTCATTGGTCAATGCGTTTAGTCCTGCATGAGAGGATGAGTCAACTCCGGTAACCCCAGGTTTGAGGTCGAACGACCTTTTGTCCGCCAGTCCCGATACGTGCCGTCTCCCGCTGGAGGCCGCAACATGGCTGAGCCTTCTCGTATTATGAGTCTTATCAGACTTCGTTTCTAAATGTAAGAACAAGGTATCATCATCATAACCCAGCATAGAACAGAACCTCCAGTATGTAGCCTCAAGACCTTACAACTCCTTTCTCTGAAATGTGCCGAATTGCGTCTGCGCGATAAAAGTCAAAGAAACCGTCAGTCGATCATACAATGTCCTCGTCCGTCCTCGTCCAACTTTTGTAGAAACCAAGTGATTCGTAGATCGTCTCGAGATGAATGGATCATGAAGTATTCCCGTTCTGGCATCTTGTAGCAGGCATTGTGGGCCGTAACATGAACCACCAGAATCTCGCATGTCGAGCAGAGAAAGTGAGACGGGGCATCAAGACCACTTATATATTTCACCAAGGGACCAGCAGCACTGATGCCCAGACATGCGCCGTTGGGCATTACCAAGCAAAGAATGGGTCTCCTCGTGGATCCACACGCTTCTTCTGCCATCCATTAACGCCTCTTCACAACTCAAGACCCCCAACGCCAGCCCGATGAACCACGCCGGATAGCAGACATGGGGTATTGTGGGGGCTCAACACCATCTTGTGCATTCATCATTATGAGTAGAATACCTCTTTGGGCGTCGAGTACGATGTGCTTCATCTTAAGCGCCCTGGCCTAGGTCACATCTGGTATTCCTGATAGCCATTAGCCTCGCGCCAAACATGATCCATGATCAGTACAGACATACCGTATCGTCGTACAGCCTGCATTAACAAACTCAAATGTCTTGACGCCGACGTGACTGTGCCGGCGACTAGCAGACACCGTAACCGTATATCCACTGCTCTTGTCGTTTGCCATCCACATCTCCACATTCGCAGCAGTACCGTCGCTTACTGTTCCATCGAGCGCACTGTCTACACTTGAACCAGATTGGAGGATCGTAAAGTTCCACAGGATGGTGTTCCTTGAAGAAATGGTCTGTCAATTCAGCCGGCGTTTCGAACTGTTGTGCACAAGGTTCTGCCGCGACCGACATCGTCCCAACTTGTTGGCCATCCCAAAATTGGCATTGCCAAGTAGTCTTCTTAGCAGTCATACATGCCAGGTCCCTACCGATGGCCATAACAGAGCGGCTGCGCATTAATTGTAGTCTGCCAAAGCCATCCGGGCCTATGGTGGCGTTGTCCAAGCCCAGGCAGTGTTGCGGAACGAGTGGGACAGGGGCCTGGGGCACCCAATTATCCATAGATACAGGTGGTGGTAAAGTCGCGAGAAGCTGGTCGAGGTCGTCTGTGAAGTCGGGGAAATCTGGTGAAACTGAAGTGTCTACTACTCCATATGCCAGGCCGAAGAGATCAGCATTTGGCGAGCGAAGGCTTGACTCATCATCCTCAAAGTTTCCTGGGGACTTTCCGGCCGTTGGCGAGTTCCGAGATGCGGTCGATTTCGACAGCTGGTATGAAGCCTCAAATTCACTTAGATCCCAATGTTTGCACTATGGATGAGCTTGAGTAAGACATCCTGATAAACAATTCTTGACGACATACCCCAACTTTTCGAGCACGACAAGGTGGGCACGCACCAAGCCGGCGGATGAAAGCGGTTTTCTCTCTCTTCATTTTAGACAGAGGACCCCGGCGGCGAGGCTTCTGAGAGCGCTCTGTGTGCCCTGAGTCCTCTGCTCCCGAGTGACCGGACACTATGGACGGCGATCTTTCACTGGTCCCTTGGGGCGACCCTTCAGGTTGCAGATGATGCTCACTATCGTTGAGCTGCAGGTGTTGCTCAAACTTTTGACAGTT
Source organism: Fusarium decemcellulare (assembly GCA_013266205.1). Taxonomy (NCBI): domain Eukaryota; kingdom Fungi; phylum Ascomycota; class Sordariomycetes; order Hypocreales; family Nectriaceae; genus Fusarium; species Fusarium decemcellulare. The sequence goes on from JAAGWO010000837.1 coordinate 10,413, forward strand.
CTCTAATTCCCGCCATCGGTCATACAGACTTTGCAGCTCCTCCGTCCTCTGGGGTTTGATCAGGTTGGTGCGACGGAAGTTGCTTGTCATATTTTGCCTCCCATACAATCTCAGCATAGAATAATGGCAAGAACTGAAGGTCGCATTGTTAGTGTTAAGATTCATCCAGGAAGCCATGTTGTTCTAGTTGGGTGCTTGTTCGGGAAATTGCCGTGCGTGAGTAAAGCTGAGAGATCAGCAGTCGCAGCAAGACGAGAAATAAAGCTCCGGGCAAACGATGAGAAAAGGCATTCTTCAAGGCCTCGGCTGCTCGTAAACAGACAAGTAGGATGATTCGTGTGAATCCACCTGGTGATGGGGCCACAGAGCCTCACAGAGCCTCATTGCCATGATGACAGGCGCTCTGGTGCAGATGGTTCGCGACCCGCTGTGACCATAGCCTGGTAGGGCTGCACATCGTACTGCGCCCGTTTGGTGATGTCAAAACCTGGAAACTGCTTGAGGGGATCAGAGCCTCACAAACAGAGCCTTCCAAGATAGCAGTGGTTGGGAATGACCAATCTACCATTGAGGCCCAATTCCATTCCAGAGCTCACCTTCCATGAACGGTTGAGCCGAGGCTACCTTCGAGGTTTCGTTCTGGAAGGTCGCTTCATGCCCAACAAGTCCTCTGCATGTCGGCTCCAAGCACCACCGTTTGCCCGAGTAAAGCCTGGCAATGCTGACTGAGCTCCATCGTTTACAGAAGGCGCCCGCTTTACGGGGGCAGCGGGGGCAGCAGGGGGTGCGATACGTGAGGGGACAGCAGGTTCTAATTGAATCAAGGTCTGGGGCGGTTGCCCAGCTGCATCCTCTCTTCTAGCAGCCTTTTTGCCTCGAGTTGCGGGATTGATGAGGCGGGGTGGTTGCCTGCCTTGTGACTCGTCGCTCACGGTGCGTTGTGCTTCAGGCTGCGCCACGGATTGATACTGGGCCCCCTCAGTGTGTGACTTGCGTGTCACCTCTGCAGCACCGCCTGTCTTTTCAACCTCGGCAGGGTTCAACTGGTTAGTAGACATCGACGCGAAAGCTGCTGCAGGAAAGTCATCCGTGGGCACGACGAATCCAATGATTTCTCTGCTCTTGACACTTCTGCGCGACATCTTTGTGATTCGCGGGCCATTACTCGGTTTAGGATCAGGCTTTCGCTTAGGAGCAGGCTCAGTCGGGGAATCGACATCCATACAGGCATCCTCATCATCGCTTAATACGGGCTGCGGCGGTTTCCGCCTGCTGCGACGAGTGGGATTCGCCCGTCGTCGCGGAGGGGATGTCGGAATATCATCATCGGGCGTGCTACTGACCGAAACAGCATCGCCATGATCCGCTACTTCATCGGAGGTATGGTCCAAGGCTTCTACGTTCAGCTCCAGGCACGGCGTTTCTGTCACCGGCTTCTCCTTCGACGAGTCGTCGGAGTCCGAAACGCTGACGTGCGACGAGGTAGAATCTCGCCGTTGGGCTGCATTGCCCGAGAGGTTCCGGTGTATGACACGGCTGTCTGTGGCACGAGGCTCCTCAGAAGCAGCAACAGAACGAGCTTCTATTTCCGGGGTGCTTTCGAGTTCAGCAACCGTGTTTATTGCAGAGCGTACGCGAGCTTTCGTAGGACGGCCCCTGTCTTGCTTTTCGGATATCATCAGCAGCCCTCGTCGCTGCCTTGACCTGATTCGAAGTTCTGTTCTTGGTTCTTTGGCTGGTGGTGGAAGATCATCTGCTTCGGTCCGCGACGCCGGGGCCGACTCTGAGCTCAAAGCTCGTTTGGTGCCCACGGTTTTGGGGTTTTGATGCGGTTTGGTCTTTGTCAGCGGTTTCGCAGTGGTACACTCGGCTCGTTTTGTAGTAGCTTTAGGTGGTGGTGGTGGTGGTTCTTCATCATCTTCTTCGTCGATCTCAATTGGTTCCTGGTCTGGAGGCACATCGTCTCTCGCAGAATCGCACGGCGATGATGGCCGCGGAATCGATTCGTGCATAGGAACCTTGCTGTTTGCCGGGTTATCCTCACTTGATTGAAGCCAACTCAGGAATGCTTCGTCCTTGTCCTGTTCTGCCTCCTGAGCTGGGTGAGGGACCCTCGCAGCTTTTGGCAATGACAAGTGTGGCCTCGATGGCTGTCCCGCATCCTTCCGCCGAGTAGGCTCATTTGTTTGACGGCGATTAAGATTGGAATTGCTGTGATCCTTTGGCAGGCCAGAGTCAGCAACTGGGACAGAGGCCACTGCATTTGTCGATAGTGACGGTCGAGGCTTCGATGGTTGCACCGAAATCTTGTGGTTTTGATGATTAGCCTCCTTCAACTGTGGCCTGTCGAGGTTCGGGCCATTTCCTCCAAGTAGCTCTCTGAGAGACGCTCGCTGCGGGAGTGTACGGCGCGGAGCAGGCTGTCGAGGGATGGGATCGGTGACGGCCTTTTCGAGGTCCTCTAAGGGCGATGGCGATTTGGAACCTCTTTCGGCACGGTCCGGCAAGCCTGATGTCCCGGTACGAGCAGATGTCGATGCAGCATTGGGCGCCACATTCGTCCTATCTCGCAATGCCTGGCTCCGAGCGACTGGGTTTGAAGACGTGTAGGGCGTAAGAGTCAACGTAGTACCAAAAAGACTTCGCGCATGTCCCATCTTGCTCGGAGGAGATTCATCTTGTTTCCTCCTCTTGGCAGGTCGTGCATCCTCGGACGGTGATTCCTGTTGTTGGCCCGGGTTAATCGACATCTTGCGAGCTTCGTACGGCGAGTGAGGAGAGATGACAGCCCTCCCTATCCTAGAAGATCCACCAACAAGATCGGTGAGCGGGCGATGTCGAAGTTGAAAGTGGGCAGATTGGTCGGTGGCCCTTGGGGCGTGAGCCGCTGCTGCAGTTGATCCTGGTGTCCGAGTGCCAGCATTCGTACGGCGCTTTTCCACTTCCTTTGCGCGCTTATCCAGAAGCTCGGTCAAATCTTGCTCCCGCTGACCAGTGCAGTCCGAAACCTGCACAATAGCTGACCCACGGTCCAGTTCAAACTCGTCTCCCGGCTGGAGGTCACCTCCTTCTTGCCAATGAGCGTCTCCAATGAAGTGGCTGCGGTCATCGTAGACCATAATACGTTTGTTGAATGTGTGGTACTTGAGAACTCCATCCTGCCATCGTTTCTGCTTTCTCTTCAGGTCATGCGTGAACAGGCAGATGAAATCGAGAACCAGTGCCGAAGTGGGCGCCGAGGAAGTCATGATCCGTGGCGACGAGCTAACCATGACAAGGGGCCATTAAATAGAGGGGCGGTTAGCATTTCGAGAGCAGAATAAATGTTTCCACTACTCAAAAGTTCGCCAGAGAGATAAGCGCTCGGGCAGTCGTCGAAGAAGTCATTAACACGACATGTTCAAAGTGGAAACGCGTCAAGGTCAGCTTGGACAAGTGCAGGTGCTCTCAAACGCGACGCCAGATCACGTGTCGCTATCCCCCACTTAAAATCGCCTTCTGCCTAAGACCAGGTACCCTACACGTGTCTCGGAAATTTGTTCAGGTGCATTCGTTCATCGCAACCTGTGTGTTTTTAATCATTCTCTATTAGGTACTGCTGAACAGTTAGTTAAATTTAGGGAGATGATGTATTTTTGGTGGAAAGCAACAAGCGTTATGGTTGCCAAGTGTCGCTTAGAGCTGCATCTCAACAGCTAAAGACATAGACGTTAGCCGAACTTCAGTGTAAGTGGACCACAATGGCCTAACGGACTCTTTATCATCTGCAACCCCCTGCTCAAGGTTACCTACTGGTCTGGTTATCAAGATCAATCAACATGACATCAATGAACAAACTCCATTAGGTATACGAAAAGAAGTACAAGGGAGAAAGCTTGGAATATGTCTCTGTTCTATGGGTATCATGTCTTCACAACACGTCTGTGGGTAACTGCCTAAATGTACTAGATATGGATCAAATGAAACGCTTAAATGCCGCCCAATCCGTCAAGTCGAGCCAATCTGCTTAACTCGGTTCCAACCAACGCCATGTATGAAAATCCCACTCTGACACCATTTTCCTGATCTTCCTCAATCTGCCCTTGTCTGTTCCTCCAACAATCTAAAATCAATTCTGTTACGAGGGTTTACTCCAAAGCAGTGCAATATGAGGCATCACCATCGAGGTTAAAGAGTCTCTAAAAAAGGGGCTGGCCTTTAACGACTTAGGTAATCGCCACCGTCAAGTGACTCAAGGTCCATCGGGGTAACCGGTCCTGGGCTCCCTAGAGGAGCCAGTCTTGGTGATCTGGGTTTGTGTGGGCCCGGTGTTAGGAATCGCGAATCTCGGAGAGGAAGAGAATGCAGCGAGACGCCACCGGCCAGTTTGCTGTCAGGCTTGGCTGAGCTGCCCAGAAGCTCGTTGGCCGCCATGCTCGCCTGTGCAATCATGTCACGTTGATATTGTTGTAGTTTTCGACGGATTTCCGTCTCAGCAGTCGCACGAGGTGGCACCTGAGAATCAGGACCGATGTTGGACGATAGTGTCCCTGTCAGGGCGGGACGCAAATTCGTCTGGCTGCCATTGTTGTTTTCATAGTTGGAGGGATAGTACTTGCCCATGGGCAAGGGGTTGTCGTGGAACCCTGGTGCAAGATAGGAGGCGACGGGTGTGTTTGACTGGATCATGGAAGCGTTCTGGGCGGGGTGTGAAGTAGGGCGGTCGGCGTAGACCGGTCCCGATTCCGAGATGAGGCGGCTCATTCTTGCGTCTGGGTGGTGCTGAAATGGATGTGGGCGATGGACCCGACTGTTTGGGTCTTCGTGAAGGGGAAAATAGCCTCTGGATCAGATTAGTCAACCGATATCGTTGGGACGGGATGTCTCGACTTACCCAGGCAAATCTCCTCGAGCCGACAAAGGTTCAGGGGGAGTACGTGCGGGAGCAGTACTGAAGCGCTTGAGTTGAGGTATATCGATGTTTATAGGTCGAGCACTGCTGCGACTTTGTGGAGTAGAGGGAGCAGAAGGCGTGCCAGGAACTGATCGTTCATTATCATCTGTTGAAGGGAAGTGTGAGTACAAGGGGCTGGAGCAGGTGGATTGATAATGGGCTGATGAAGAGAGTGTAACAAAGAGAGTGAAAATCAGGAGGATGAGGCATATCATGGATGGGTATAAGACGCTTATTAGGGCAGAGCCATAACACATCCAGGAGCGCGGGCCTCACTTAAACGGCCGGGCCCGGGAAGATGGGGCCGCTACCCCGCGATGGCTGGAGTTGAATGTGGGGGGAGAGGCATAAGTAGCGCGATGCACGACAATTCGCCCGGACAAAGAGCCCAGGAAACACGGGCCGAATGAGGATGGGAAACGTGCATGAGAGAGGAGAAAGGACAACAGAGTTCGGAGATGATGCGATGGAAAAGGCAGGAGGAAATCGACAACAAACTGGCCAAGCAGCGGGCGATTGGTGACGAGGTTGGCGGATGGGGGAAATTCGACATGGCAATCTGAAGAATGGGGGTGCGGGAGGCTCCCGAGACCTCATCCACCCCGCGCTGTGCGCCAGTCATTTCCCGGATGCACCATTGGTCGCTCAACACCTGAGGTTGCGTTGACGGACATGTGGATGCATCGCAGCGTGGGACGCGAGTGTGGTGGCGGCTCCTAATCGCTTGAGTCTTTCCACGACCCCGTCTTCACACAGGT